>QUTJ01031503.1:0-12330 GCA_003573635.1 Goniomonas avonlea | reverse complement strand
TCTCAAGGGACGACACTCTGGCCTTGCTCTCGAGTGCTTGCACAGTGTTTGTGTCGGCGTCTTCTCGCGTAGCACGACAGTCCTGCTCCCTCACCACTGCCTCGTTTTCCAGCTCTGCGATCCGTGCTCTCAACGCCGCAACCTGCAATCATTGCATAGAGTGAGTTCGTGTCTCCGTGACTGACAGCCCACGACAGAAAATTCTGTTTAAAAGGCCTTGGTGCTCAAGAACAGTGCCAGGTCAAATGCTGTGAGGAGCGAAACGTTGCTGCAAGAGTCGGACCTGAGATTGGAGGGAAGACTTTGAAGCATTGTAGTTCCCCTCCATTTCGGTGAGTCGCTGGATCTCCGCTGCAGCAATCTTGGAGGAGGCGCCAGCCTGACACACCAAGTCACACACCACAGGACGCGCAGTACAAATCACACACGACGCATGCACCACATACGCCAGCAGTGCAATCGACGCAGCTTAACAGCACTTTGCAACAATATTTCTCACCTCTGCCAGCTCTTGTGTCAGCGAAGTGACTTGTTCGACGAGATGCGACACTTGCTCTTCTTTGTCCTGCGCAAGTGTGACACACAGCGTGCATGCCCACGCACACAGCGCACGCAACACCTCCAACCCGCAACAAAGTTCGATCGTGAGGGGGCTTGCACAGCGATATTCCAGATTGGTGAGCAAATCTACAACAAGGCACAGGCGTGAGTAAGTCCACAGCAGGCGCAAGCAAGTGCAAACTAAGGAGCCAGCAACGGATCTCTATTCTCGGCGAGCTCAGGGTCACAAATAATAACTTGCTCGAAAACCATAATGAACCACTCGAATAAATAAATCAATAAAAAAGATCAGGCAACCTGTAGGGCAGCAGTGACTTGAGCGAGGCGTGTCTGAGCACTGTCCGCGTCGTCTTTGGCAGCCTTGTCACCGCGTGCAGCCACTTCCTTGAGCTCAGCCAGTTGCTCTTCATGTGCTCGCACCCGCGTTTCAGATTGTGCGAGTGCCTGTCTCATAGGTTACGACTGACATCAATCACAACAAGAGTGCTTTGCCAAGTCTCGTCTTCCCAAAGAATGACTTGGTGGTCAAACCTCCCAGGAGCGCAGAGTGCCAGACATTCCATACAACGGAGGGTGAGATGGAGAGAGTGAGAACCAAGAGCACGCAGGTTGGAAGGAGAGACGGGGACAGCGAGGACAAGAACACGCAGGTTGGATGGCAGAGGGAGAGAGGGCGAGAGCGAGAGCCAAGAACACGAACGACCGACAACCAAAACAAGCTCGAGCACCTTTTCCAAAGAAGTTACTTCACGGTCACGCGCGACCGCGTGTGCTCGGAGCGTGTCATTATCGGCCTGGCAAGCAAGCAGCATGGCCCGCAGGTCGCCCTTGTCTGCCTCCGCCGTGCCCAAAGTTGTACAGTGTTCAGACTCGAGGTTTGTCAGCCTGAAGGCATAATCGTGAGGCTGGAGATCTATTCCCAGCAGGGCAACAACTCACCGCTGCACCTCAGCTGTGAGCGTCACAACCTCCGCGGCCTTGGCAGCCTGCGCGACAGCTGCCTGTTCAAGAGCCTCGTATCCCTCCTGCTTGCACTGAGCTAACGCTTTGGCGAGCTGCTCCGTGTCCTCCTGTGACCAAGTCATACTTCAATTCAAATGCTCGTACAATGGCTGCCAATCGGAGTTCAACTCAAAAATGCTGAGCTGTCGTGGGTCGTGCTCGTACTCACCACCAAAGCCTTGTTAGCAGCAACCACCGCCTCGTGCTCTGTCGCACGCAGCTTGCAGGTCGCCAATGCCTCAGCCAGGGCGAGAGAATGCTGTTCCAGCTGCTCTGCGTCACGCGCAGCTGCCTCACGCAGACTCTCGATTGTAGCATCCTTTTCTTGAGCCTTTGACAACGAGTGTCAGGCGGCAATGACGAGTTGCTCGTTGTTGGTGGCAGGACAATTGCAATCAACAGAAACACAACTGCCAGAAGAAGAAAAAGCAGGCCTCAACCTACCGATTGCTCCATCAGCGTGAGGGTCTCGGATTGCCCTGAGGAAAGTGTCGATAATTTCACTTGAAGGCTGACAAGTGAGTCCTCTTTTGCCTCTAGTTTCTTCTGCGTTTCAGCGAGAAGCTCCTCTGCCCGCTGGAGCTTTTCGTTGTTGGTCTCAACCAACTCCAAGTTGGTCGCGAGTTCCCCGGTACGAGAGTCCAGATTAGCTTGAACTTGCGCCAGCCTCACCTCCAGCTCCGCCCGTTGTCGCTCCGACTCTCGCAGCAGCTCCTGCGCCTCCAACACCTCGGCGTGACGTTCACGCACAAGTTCCTGCGCGACTGAGAGCTCGCTGGAGCGAACTGCGAGATCAGCGTTTGACCGCGTGAGCGTTGCTGCGGCTTCCAGGTTATCACTTTTCAAAGCTTGAAGCTCAGCGTCCTTTTCAACCAGGGCAGCCTCCAGCGCTGCAACTTGCTGCTCTTTCTCACTGAAACCACTGGTGATCGTGTGGGTTTGCCGATCAAGATCGGCACGCAGCGCAGTGGCATCCGATGTGACCTCTTGAAGACGTTGAGTAGTTTCCTGCAGCTCCAGTCGGAGTTTCCCTGTTGTCGCAGTTGAAACCTGTCGCTCCCCTTCCATCTCCTGTATCTGCTCCTTCTGAAGTTCCAACTGAGTCTCAAGTCTCGCCACCACCAGAGTCCATTCTTTTTGCCGAAGCTGTTCTTGCGCTGTGAGCTCTTCGACTTGCCTGTTCTTCTGCTCCAGTTCGGTCTGAAGCAAGAGGACAGTTTGTCGCTCGGCCTCTCGCTTGTCGCCCAGCTGAAGCTGTGATTCCTTCTGCTTGATCTCAGCTTCCAGCATCCTTTGTACAGACAGTGACGCCGCTGCTGCGGCTTCCCTCTCTTTGTCTTTGAGTTCAAGGGCCGTGGCCTTTTCTTCGTCCTTCTTGAGGAGTGCGGCAGCCTTTTCTTCGTCCTTTTTCCGCAGCTGCGACCTCAGAGAAGATGCCTCACGAAAGTTTTCCTGGAGCTCGGCATCTTTGACTTTGATAGCTTGTTCCAAATCGGCAAGCTTATTTGTGGCCGAATGCACTATTTTCACCTCTGATAGCAGGCGTTCCTTCTCTGCGTTGGCATCGACCAAGTCCGCCCGGACCCGCTTCAGCTCTGAATCCTGACGGGACACCTCTTCCTCAAGTGGTTTAACCTTCAATAATTGTTCTCGTTCGAGTTGCTGCAACTCCTCCTCCTTCTCTTTCAGCTTGGCTTCCAGCTCAGCGACTCTCTCATCCGGCTTTACCCCAGGCCGGGTGAAAGTTGGGCGAGATTTCGGTTGTGGCAGCTCCCCATTGGGCTCAAATACCTCCAGTTCTTCGTCGTCACTTTCCATCACCTCAGTTGTTGCTGCTCGAAGCTGGAATCGTTCCTTTCTGCTCCATCTCGCCGTTCGATTACGCCGACATGCCAACGTTCGCCGGAAAAACCGTGGTTTTAAAAAAGAAACGACAAGAGGATATTTGTTCAAATCTGGCACCGATTAGCTTTTCTAGCTAGACGCAGGCCATGCTACAGTTGGGCGATCGCGACGATATCGGGAGAGATAGAGCAACACGTCGCACAGGCGAAAAAAATGGAGGCGCCATCGACGATCTACAGATTGCTCAAGGCAGACGAGTGGACCACGGTATGATAACTGCATAGTTGTGTTCAACTCACTTTGTTGTCAGGCCCAAGCCCTCGGTCATTACGTGGGATCTGATCTGGATGTCAGGGATGGCTACATTCATTTAAGCACGGCGACTCAGTGTCGGGGAACCGCGAGTCTCTATTTCAAAGGTGTCACCGATCTTTGGGTTCTCGCTGTGGATACGGCGAGTCTTGGGGAGGGTTTGAAGTGGGATGCTGTTGAAGCCCACGGAGGTGACAAGTACCCTCACTTTTATGGTGGGCCGCTCCCTCTTTCTGCCATCAAATCTGCCAGCGCACTGCCATTGGGCGATGACGGGTCTCACCAATTTCCGCCAATGGAGTAACTTGACTTTCTTTGTTCAATTAGGTCTGGTTGTTTCAGCATCGTAAACCGCAATGGAGTCGTCTCCAGTTTCTGCATCGTTCGGCTCGTGGTCTCGTGGTTGGAACCCCCCACTCGCGTTTAGAGACCACAGCTTTTTGAGGAATGACACGCGTAACAGCTTCAATCTGGACACCGATCAAAGAGGATCGATTAACATCGTGTATACGCAGCAGAATTGTACACACCCCACAAAGTCACTAAAGTACCAGACAATGGCGCGCACGACTCGCCGCTCAACCTCCAAAGGCTGCAGACAACCGGTCCTGGCTCACTGACGGCGCCCTTCACTGGAATAATCGCTGAACTGTGATCCGTAGCGGGTGCTACCGTGAGGGTCCGTGCCTTGCATATGGGTCGTGTAACCCCCAGCACCCTCCAAGCCCCCCCCCAGATGCTGGCCCTGCTGCCCCATGGAAAAGAAGGCCTGCGGTGGCGCATTCATGCCCAGAGATGACATGTTGGGGTCGCCACCCATGAACATGCCATATCCACCAGCTCCACCCCAAGCACCAGGTCCGACCAGACCATACGAGAACCCTTGAGAGCCAGCACCACATTGTGCGGCGTACGCCCCTCCGAAGTCACCACCCATGAGGAAATCAGGCATCCCCTCATATCCATCATAACTGACACCCCCTTCGTACTGACCGGCGTCGTACTCACCCGCGCTTCCATTGAAACCGTTGGGATCGTAGGCAGTAGCATCGAAAGCGGCCCCATCGAACGTGTTGGCGTCGTAGCCGTTGTAGCCACTGCCTTCCAGAGTCGAGAGATATGAGTGCGGCGATGCGCCGAGCAACTGCTGCTGTTGCTGCATTTGCAATTGCACGTTCATGGGTTTCGCCATCACTGAGTCGAAGTACTGCTGTTGCGGAGCTGACTGCGAATAGGCGCCCGACCCGTAGGCGTCTCCCCAGCCCTGTCGTGACGAAGGCACTGGTGCGAGCGAAGAGTCCAGTGGCTGAGTGGTTTGCTGTGTCTGCGGTGGCTGCTGTGACTGCGGCGGTGGTGGCGGGGGCGGGGGCGGAGGAGCATCGTCTTCCTGGAAGCCATTGAAGGAAAACAAGGGGACCTTGGAGTTGCCAGAACCGAGAAAATCAGCGCGGACGGCGGCAAGCAGCTGCGCCGAAGAGTAAATTTCCTCTCCATCACCATCACCTGCGAGGTCGCCACTGCTCGCTGCGGCCTCTGGGTGAGACATCGAGATGGATGACGCTGAAGAGGCAAGGTTTCCAGCGGCTGCTTGCTGGGCAGCCTGTTGGCGAGGGGCAGCGCTGGCGGCGGTAGCAGGGGTCGGGGCACCGGCCGGCTGCACAGCCTGTGTGGTCTGTGGGGCACGCTCGACTGGGCGAGCCTGAACTTGGACCTGTGGCGGCTGCTGCGCCTGTGGAGGGTCACGCACGCTGGTCGCTTCACGGAACCGCTTCTGGTCTGTCGGCAGCTGTGACTGCGACTGCTGGACACGAATGGCCGACCCCGAGGCCTTCCCAGCCACAACTGCGGCTGCGGAGGTCGGTCGGGCGACCGCACCGACAGCAGGTCCAGGCGCAGCTGTTGACACGGCCGCAGGTCCTGGTGTGATGACAGACCCGGATGCTTGTGGTCGCGCAATCGACTGGGGCATGACCATGCCCCGGCCAGGGGGCACAGACGCCCGACGTTCCCGTGCAAACGCAGCTGTGAGCCGAGTGCGGGATTGCAGAGACAGACGCACTGCTGGGCTCGCACGCGATATCGGAGCATCCAGGAGCGGCTCCCACTCTGGCCGCGAGAGAGGAGGGCAAGCCCGGACAAGGTCGAACGATACTTGAATTGGCAAGGGTAAAGGTCGTTGCTGCTTCTGCGGCTGGCGGGCCTGCTTGGCTTCCAAATCGACGAGGGCGGTAAGGTCAAATATCCCGTGAAGCAATGACGTGTCGAAATCGATGATGAACAGGGTGGCGTGTGGGATCACAGCTTTCGTGAGCAATGCAAGGTCTTTACGGCGGAACTGGAGAGTCTTGGAGCGTAGGCATTGCGAACAGCTACCTGCCACACACCCCAGCACCAGTGAAACATCTGGGCGGCCGTTGGCCCCCCCTGGTGACGCCATTGCCACAGGAACTGCCGTGGGCGGCGAAGGCCCGTTGGCGACCGGATCCTCTGCAACAAAAATGAGCAAAGGAGCGACACAGATGTCGCAAACAAACAAGATTTCAGTTCCATGACGCACCAACAGAGCTGCTCTCCGGTCGCTTGGCTGCCACTGCGGGGCCTTTGGACTGCGCGAGGGACGGAGCTTTGGCTTGCACTGGAGAAGCAGGACCAACTGGAGCCTTGATCACCGAGGCGACGGCTGGTTGGGCGACCTGCACCTGTGCCTGGGAATTTGCAGCAGCCGAGGTCGGTTTAACCACTGGCACAAACGGTGTCGGTGGCTTAACTGCCCTGCCACCTTTCCCCACTGGTGTCCATTCAACAGGCTCTGCAGGCACAGCAAGTTCATCCAATCCCGCCGCCGCAGCCCCAGCCGTGCGGGGCGACGAGAGATCGGAGTCAGACGACGCACTGGGGTCTTTCCCTTTTTTCTTTCTGCGTTTGTCGCCGACAGAAGGGACAGCACCATTGACATTGGTATTTGACGCAGCGTGTGCGACAATAGTGCTTGGTGGTGGACCACCAGTGCGCGACACGCCACCACTGGCACTGCCACCACCCACACCTGACACCCCAATGCCATCCCCGACCCGACTTGGACTCACACCAACACCCGCACCGCGCACCCCACCAACATCAGCCCCCACCCCCGCAACACTCAGGGCCCCTGGGCCACCCCCAGACCCTGAGCCCGCGCCAGAACCACGCCCGGTGCCACTACAACCACTACCGCTTCCATGCCCGGAGGCCACCCCCGCACGGTCCTGCTCTTTGGCCTCTCTGCTATCACGTCCGTCCACCCTGGGCTTGACCTCTGAAGGCGCCTTGGGCTTGGGCTGTTTGTCAGCTGTTTGCGAGACCGTCGCCGACAACCCACGGGTGGGCACGTCATCGGGTGGGGGGAGCGGCTTGGTCTGGGGAGAGTTCTCGTTGCTCAACTCAAGGGTCTCCGATGGTTTGTCGTCCTGCGTGGTGTCGGTTAGAGAACACCAAAATGACGGCCAATAGTAGGAGGAAAATCACAGTACCTGTTTGTGCTGTGCTTTTTGCGCTTTCTTCTTTGCCTTTTTCTCTCTTTTGGCCGCCTTGCGTTCCCCATCACGGCGCTTCTCATCTTCTTCCTCGCGAATTAATTCTTCTTGGCGGACCCTTGCGATCTGATAAGCGATTAGTCACGGGACGAGTCACCAAAAGTGCACCCGACCTTCTCACGATACGCGGAGAGGAGATGCTCGTTGAACACGAGCTCCATCGCGAACACATGGAACATTCGGCGACCAATCTCCTCCAGCTTCTGTACCTTGAAGAGAGTGAGGACCACATGCCCCACAAACATTCGAGAAAGATTCAGCGGCGAAAAGACAGCGGAGGCTCGCTCACCTTCATGTCATCACTCTCCACTGGGTCCGATGGATTCTTCTTTTTGATGGCCAGGGTTTCTTTCACAATGCGCAGAGTTTCGCGACGCGCCTAAACAATGTCATTGAGTTTGTCGAGGACATGGAAGACGAGGACATGGAAGACTATCTAGGGCCCAATTTGGCACAAGGACACACCTGCTGCAACGCGTCGGGGAAATCTCCGTTGTCCGTCATCACAACGTCGCCTGTCACAATGTACAGCTCCACACCAAACAGTGCACCAGAAGCAGCCCCGCCCCCCGTCTTGGCAACGGCAACGGAAGAGCCATCCGCCTGTAACCGAAGTTCTTCCGCTGCATTGTACAGCACATCGAGTGCCAAATTGCAGTCGACGTGCTTTTCACTGAACAGCCGCCCACGAATTTTGCGAAGCAGGATGTCCCTGGCGACGTGAAGAAGCTGCGCGGTGGAGACATGTGAGACAAGGAGGAGTTGGGGGGTCCAAGAACAAAGCCGTGGCAAGAGAGTAACAGACACATGCCTGCGCGCGACGAGGGGGAGCGAGGTCGGTCCAGAACTCCAAAAATTCGTCACTGTTGTCTTCCCAGAACTCTTCAAATTCTTCCAATTTCTCTTCCAGAAACTCCTCGAAGTAGAAACGAAGCGCACATTTGTAATGCCGTTGGCACAACTCCTTGCGGTACTGCGCCGACATTGGCATATAAAGATGAGATACCACCTGCACTTTCGCCTGCAAAACAATTTTGTCCTCGACTAGGAATCCATTGGTGGCATCATGAAGTTTGCTGAGCTCCATCAAGCTCTGAAAGCCCCAGTCGTGCTCGCGTTTCCGAAACTTGTTGGAACCATCTAGGACGGGGTCAGAAGGCTTAAGGCTCCAGTGGACACTGCGCACCGCAACTGTGGGTCTTAGTTGCCTCCTTTTGGTTCACGACCGCCAGCGTGAAATGCGCCAATCGGCTCCAGCCAGGATCCAGATTCTGGAAGTCTGGCACACACAGATAAACAGAGAGTGCCTTGCTTTTGTTGTTATTCCCGCGCGGATACATCAACAAGCGCCTGAAAAGGAAGCATGGTCATCACCCAGATATTCTGGAGTGGGTGTAGCGCCTACCAGTGATATCCACCTATAGAAAAGATGTCGCTGTACACGTACTCCTCAGTGATTTTGCTGAGATCATGCACCTCCCAGGTAAACTGATCATACAAAGCTGCGGCACTGGCAGTGGTAGCACCCTCACAACGGGCTACTGCTGCGCCAGTTAGAAAACGAGCACTTTCGGGCACAACTACCTTCTTCCTCCTCCTCCACACCAACATCATCCCGGTTTCCGGATGCCCGAGAGGCAGCCGAACCAGAAGCACCTGGACATCAATCAGAATAAAGAAGGGTGAGGAGAAGAAGCACGAGAGTGGAGTGGCGGGCGGGGAAATCACCTTTCGAGCCATGGAACTCGTCGTCATCGTCTTTTGACTTTGAGCGTCCTCCTTTGCGCCGCATCGGCTGGCGCAAGAGGAGCTAAAAGAGTACTCTCGAGCGCGCGCGTCAGTAGCTGGGAGATGATTGCACCCCGGTGAGCCACAGGAAGAACACAGATGCGCCTCCACAGGGAACAAGCCGTCCTCTTGTCTGTGGATAGCGAACCCACAGAGCGCCTTGATTGGTTGATTCACATGAAAGGAGGTCAAAAGTCAAAGGTCAAAGCGTACGTATGCAAAAATATTTTGGGGCAAGTCAGCCGTGCTGAGCAACAGCCAGCAAGTCAAGTTAGCTAACTCAGAAGTTACTCGAAGCCGGTCGATGGTCAGCGAGTTCGTTCAGTGGGCAGCAAAATGACGACGTTCGGTGAGAGCACGGTGTTTGTCGGTGGTGTGAGCTATAAGGTGGGAGCACATTCGAGAACACCTTTAACTCGCGAAAATAGGTAGATGAAGGGTCGCTCCGGTCATTCTTTTCCTCTTTTGGTGAGGTTGACGAGGTGAAGATCATCTGCGATCGCGACACTGGAAAATCAAAAGGGTACTGCTGGTACCAGAAGGTCATCAACTAAGCTCTGACCAGATTCGGATTTGTTACGTTTCGCGATGTTGACACAGCAAATGAGTTAAAGTTGATGGGCGTGCTGGAATATCAAGGGAAGATGGTGCGCATCCCCTTGTCCTGGTTATCATGAACTCTTGAACAGATGAATATTTCCGGCGCTTTCCGAAAAGGAGACGACCACACACAGCAGGCACCTCAGGTCCAGACACATCAGCAACGTTTGATGCAGCAGCAGCTCCAGTGGCGACATCAACAGGTTCAGCAGCAGCAGCAGCAGCAGCAGCAACAGCAGCAACAGCAGCAACAGCAGCATAATCGGTCTTTTGCACCTGTGATACCCCCTCTTGTGACTGCACCCGTGGCTAGTGGTGAGTTTGTTGGTCCCTTTTTGGTGTCTTAATCTTGTGTTCAGGTGTCTGGGGAGTGGCTCCTCCAGGCTCGTTGGATGCCGCAGTTCGGCAGGTGCCCCCCCCCTCCCCAATTTTATTTGTTTACACCATTGCAACAGGATTCACAGGATCGGGAACAGGCTGTGAGTGTCATTGAGTCAAAATGTTTGAAAATCATTGGAGCGCAGGGGCTGTTCGAGGCCTTGAATCCGCAGTCGAAGCATTACAACGGCCAAACGGCGTGTAAATGTCTGGTGTGCGATAGTTCGTCCTTCCGACACCATCCGCTGCCTGTCCCACCTCGGTATATTATTCCACCACCACTGACCTCCGCACCCAACGCGTGGGAATCTGGCAGGTGAGTCTCGTCCCCCGTCGCCCACTCTTTGAGGATTAGTTGTCCGCACACATGGCTCACACACAGATCACCAGTGCCTCGGCGCGTATCTTCACAAGCAGTGGTGTGCAAAACACATCACCTTCCGTCTGGCACGATGCTTCCAGCGACAACCCCCCCCGCGTTTCGGAGGGGGGAGAGCAGTACGAAAGTTTGCCAATGGCTGCCAAGCTTCGAGGTCGCGTGTAACCCAGTGGCACGAGTTGGGGCGATCCTTGGTCAGTGCCTGACTGTGATGGATATGAGCTGCGGTATTGACTACACCCCACGGGTTGTGGCTAAGGAGCTACGTGAGTCCAGCCTGGCCTGTCCTCAGGCACTTGGAGGCCTCAGGAAACGATACTATCGTTGAAGACCTCGACTCTCGAAGTCCTCACCTGCCATTTTGGGATCCCATTCGATCACTCAAGATCGACACCTGATCAAATTTGCACATTCACCTAGTCCAGCACAATTTGTATTCAATCATTAACCGCTGTGTCCAGTATTCTGTGCAATTGTGAGACAATTGTGTTTCAAGTATGCCTACAGACAGCACGATTCAGGTCAACACACCATGTTTTTGATAATCATTATGAGGGACCAATTGGCCTCTAGTTTGCGTGACGTGTAGTGTTGGGTTGAATTCAAGACAGCGGTTGTTCTTGCAAGCAGAGTGTCGCCTCGTCAAACGTAACCTTGAAGTATTTGTCTCCCATCTTGCGAACCACAAAGCCGACACGTGAAGTACATTCTGTAAATACAGTGTGATTCAGACCATTCCTACCAAGGTTTCAGTTTGTGCAACCAACAACAAGACTGAAGCTGAAGTTGATGTGCGTTGTTGGAAACGGCGAAGTTCCACTGAATGTGAACACCAAGAAGTAAAGACTGTGTCACTAGCGCTGGTAACTAGTTATTCGCGCTGCGCAAGCACAGTCTCGATCTGAGATACAGTTAGAGTGTGTTGGTGACGTACTGATTGAACTAGGTCCAGGTCTGATCGGCACGATCGGAGCTCTTGAATCTAGACAGTTGGAAGCTTGGCGTTGCTGTTCAATCTCAAATTCGCATTGGATTGATGATAGCGCTGTCCATGTCCTGTTTCATAGCATTCAACAGTAAAACATATTGAATGCTGCAGGCACAACTGAATCCAACACCAACATCCAAAAAGTGTGCAACCACTGCGTGTTCTCAGAAAGTCAGGAGCGACGATCGTGACGGATCAGCCCTACTTGAGAATCTATCCACAAGATATCCCAATCTTAGCAAGCTCGACAAGTTCTCTTAGCCAACCACACAGTCGTGAAGAGAGAGAGAGAGAGAGAGAGAGAGAGAGAGAGAGAGAGAGAGTCCAAGTCGAGGTTCATGGTTATAAGAGTTATATTTTCAGTGGAACAAAAGAGTTCAGGGCGTCCAGGCCTCAGAGAACACGGTCTGTTTAGGTTTGTGAGTTCGAGTTTGGGTCGGTGGTACAGAACCCTTTAGCGAGAAAGCCGCTTTGTGTTTGTGTGTTTGTTGTGTCGTACTTGCTTGATTGTGGAACAATGCAACAAAGCACGAGGGTGAGGGTTAGCTCTAGGAGAGTAACTGTGACTCGAGTACTAGCGTTACTCACGGAAGTGTCGATTTGAGGGGCTTGATATAGTGAGAGAATATGTAAGGCCTAATGACTGGATGGTAGCTTTTGACTTTAAGGCTGGATATCACCATGTTAATCCACCCCTCACATCGCACTCACATGGGGTTTCGTTGGCGTGGGAAATTTTACCAGTGGAGAGTGTTACCCTTTGGATACTCGCACGCACCCTACATTTTCTCACGTGTGGTGATGGCTGTGGTGCGCAAGTGGCGTCAGCGGGTTGTGCGGTGCAGTGCGTGGATCGACGACGGGTTGATAGTGGCGGAGAGTGAGGAGTTGTGTCGTGAGTTGGC
>QUTJ01031502.1:0-12324 GCA_003573635.1 Goniomonas avonlea | reverse complement strand
GAAAAAGCCTCCGCGTCGGAGGTATTTCTAGTCCAAACAATTTCACGGAAAAGTTTACCGCCGATAGCTCCGCATACAAGCTTCGCTAGTGTTTTTCTCCTCTCTCTAACGTACGAACGACGTTAGAGAGAGGAGAGGCCGTGGCGCAAGCCGGCTCTCTTAGAACAACCTTTACTCGCGCATGTATGGGCGAGAAAGGGGAAACATTGTATTTGTTTTTCACACACAGAGAGAGTATTCAAGCAACGAGGAAGCTGCTGAGCAGCCACAGATCCGTAGATCTGCCTAGGTCCAGGGAAAGGAGAAAAGAAGAAAAGAAAAGAAGAAAAGAAAAGAAGAAAGAGAAATTTGTACATTGCACGTATTGGTTATTGACATTGGATTTGAGTGAGAGAGAGAGAGAGAGAGGATTCAAGCCATTCAGGAACCGCTGAGCGGCCACAGACAGTGAGAGAGAGATTATTAAAATACGTAGGAACTGCATAGCAGCCACGGATCCTTATGTACAACAGAGAATTTGTTGTACGTTGTATTGTGAGATATACATTGTTTTGAGAGAGAGAGAGTTTATTCAAGCATCCTGTCTCTCCGCTCAGCGCGCTCTCTCGAAGTCCGCAGTCTTGTCCTTCTTTTCTTTTCTGGGTGGGTGTTGCACTTGGACCAATCCTCCGGAAGGTGTGATTGTTGGCCGCTCCGCGGTTTCCAGGATGCTTGAATAAACTCTCTCCCTCTCTCGCTCGCTCTCTGAGCCTCTCTCCACGGCTCTTGAATGATATATTACTTGGCGTCATGAACACATGAAGTGAGAACAAATACAACGTATATCTCACGAATCAGAGAGAGTGCCCTCGAGAACGTGGAGTCGCCTGCCCAACACGATCAAGCCCAAGCCGTTACGTTTGGTGGGGAAATCGTGACGCACACCGGTCACACACAACACAAAAAATACGCGTCACTCCACGCCTGKGGTTTTCGGATCGCAACAGGCTTTCACGGCATGCAAGAAGAACTTGCGAAGAAGCTGATTTGGGCAAAGGCCGGAACATTGTGGGCATATATCTACTATCGGCTGGCACGATACTAGAGAATGTTCTAATCATTTTCCAATATATATTGGAAGATGTCTGAATCTACCGGTTAATCACCGACATTGTAATGAGCTATCTGGGGTCGCCGTGTGTGTGTGGATCCAGATTGGAGATCTTCCGCCCCAAAAACGCAGGTGGCGCTTGGTGGTGACTGGTGAAGGCAAGAGGAATGGCGAACGCGATGCTGGTGTGCGTGGACCCCGATGGTGTGGTCTCTGCCTCCTGTACCCCACCGCGTTCCCTGTTGGAAAACGCTGACAAGAATGACGCACGCCCTCACGTGGACCTCGACTTTCTGGAACGGCCAACGAAGAAGCCACGGGCGCCTACTGTGGACGTCGATTGTGGACGCCCCAAGTCAACCCGGCCACCGGTGTGGGGAAAGAGTCTGTCTTCTGCCAGAACGCCCAGTCCTTCATCTAGTACAACAACACAACAACGGCCATCGCAGCTGCCGACCTGTGCAACACCACCGCACGAGGAGCCACACCAGGCACGACGGAAGCCAAGAGCCACGTCACGGCAGGCCCCGGCAAAATACCAGAACGTGTTCGAGGTCGAGTATGAAGTGGAAATCAAGAAAAAGACACTAGAGAGGCTGCAGAGGCTCATCGGTCATGGAGACGATGAGGATCTTCAAGCCGCTGAGTCAAAGCTGATCAAAGAGATTGCGCAGCTCGATGATCACATTGAGTTTCTCCTGGAACGAAATATTGATGCAGTCCTCTCATAGCGTCTCGTGACCGGCAGTGCCAAGACGTCAACTCTAATAAAACGGATTTTTTGACGAAGTCTCGCCACTCTTTCAATGGCACCGCCGCTTCGAAATTTGCCCATCATCGACGAGCTTTACTGGGCAGGATCCAATAATGACAATGTTTTACTCAATTAGAGCCGCACAGGTACCTTCAAAGAGAGCAGTTCAATGCTCACATATAAGGAGGTGTCTATCAAAGTTCGCTCTTTCCCCCCCCGGGTTTCTCAGCAGTCGCCTTGCTGTCCGCCTTGCTGTCCGCCTTGCTGTCCGCCTTCTTCTTCTTCTTGGTCTTCTTCTTGACCCCATTAATAGCGTCAAGCATATCTCGAACCTTCTGCAGTAGCATCGGCATGATCTTCTTTTCACCGATGCGGACCTGCCCAACAACAACATTATGCTCCAATCATTGCACGCGATAGAGGCAAAAGGTTGAATTTGCGTCACGAAATAACTACGCACATTCAGCGCAATTCGTTGGCGAGGGGATATGTCCGAGCGCTTGAGCATGGCGAGGTCAGACTCGAGTGTCGTGGGCTCCTGCTTAATCGCTCTCTCCTGAGAACATTCAGTATGAATAATTGTGAGTGATTCGGTGTGCTGTGGACACATTGCGTTGTGGATGGAATGGACATGAACACACGGACCATCGTGATGTTCAATAGTCCCCGAAGTGCGGCGGCCTCATTCTGTTTGTTGAGCATGCGTTTCCTCGGAAGCTCTTCTCCTGCCTCTGGCACATCAGGAACGCTAATCCACCTGCAACCAGATAAGTATTGTGGCCATCTCGACTAACACCTACATACACTTGAGGCAGGACGAATAAATAAAACCTAGGACGAATAGAGGAAAAAAAATACGCTCACCGAGCCCTCAGCGCGTTGATAAGATCGAAAGAAGGACCGCTGGCGTTCAAGAACCACTGTTTCGGCCTGTACAGGCGTGAGTGGAGCTTTCAAGAACCACAGTTTGGGTCTGTGGAGCTTGCAACAACGAGTTTGGGGGCGAAGAGGGTGAGTGGGCTCGCTTTCATAATCATAAACACGCTCCGATCAACTTGGTGCGAAGACATAGAAGAAAAAACGCACGGTTGATCGAACTTGAGATACTTGTACAACTCCTTGCGGACTTCGTCCTCTTGTCCATCTTCGCTCCACACAAACTGCAACAACGGTGACCAAGCGCACAACGTGACACATAGAGCACGTTCGTGCACGCAACAGGATCGATTTAAGGCATGCATACCTCACTGAAGCGGGTCGGGTAAAAGTGGACCTGGGTGTCCTCAGGATTATTCTCCATTGACAATCCCATCTTATGGGCGAGGTAGGCGTTCTCTTTGAGTGGTGGCTCCAGGAGAATTTGGTCACCTGCCTTGATGTCACCTGCGTAGAGTACGTTATGCAACCGGCTAAAGATGCTGCTGGTGCATGAACACGCCACACGGTCAACCGAGCTCTCTCCCTTTGTTCTAAGACTCACGGCTGCTGGTCATGACAACGTAATCGTTGTTGTTTTTCATCCCGGTCTGGACGTTGACGTTGCTCTTGTTGAACGAGTTCGCACAGTTGGCGAAATCCAGCACTGGCACCACGGCAAGCATCTGCTCAGCGAAATAAGATGATCCCGAGTGTAGAACGAATGACGCCAAGAAAAAACTCACCGATCGCTCCCCAAAGGTAATTTGTCGGCTGTTAGTGATCACCCAAGCCCAAAGCCAATCATCGAGGGTGACCCCCTGTTTCTTGATTCCTGGGAGTTTCTTCACGGCATGCTCGTACCCAGCGTGCACTTCCTTCATCGTATCAATAGCGTATTGGTGCACGTGGGAGCCCTGCGAAGTTAGTGTGAACTTGGATTCGGCGACAGCGTGCTCATCCTTAAGACGATAATAGATCAACGTGCACCTGAAGCATTTCCAGCTCATCCTCGGTCCAAACAATGACGTTAGTCATCTCATCCAATCCAGGAAGAGCGTCTGGCCATTGTGTGAGTATCTTGACGGATATCGTCACACGCGAACCTACCAAGATACTTGCCCCAGACACTCTTTGACCCAAGCCTCCTCTGCAAAGCTGCAAATGCTTGGATTTTCTCCATGTCCCCCAAATCTTTCAGCTTTTTCCCAAGGTCGGCCCCATCCGCAGATTCTCTCGTCCATGCCATTCGCAGTGGGATCATGGCAATGTTCTCGCCCTTGGCTGCACAACCAATTCAGCAAAAGAGCATGCCAAACGAATTGAACGAAAAACGGTACCGAATTTTTGTGTTGCGAACAACCCGCACCCTTTGCCCTTCACGGACTTGACGGTGAGGCCCGTCACTGGAGATCGCGTTCAAAATTACTGGACCAGAGCAAGAAGCGGCGTACCGCCAGCGTTAAACTCTTTAGCCCATACCATCATCGCATTTTGGGCAGGCTCGCAGTTCCGCTTTCCGTCATTGCGCCGCAGTGGATGCCGAAATAACGTCTGATCAACTTGAGGGCCAAAGATGTCCAAGCCAGGAGGGACTGACATCGAATCTGGGCGCATGTCAAAGATTGAACGACTGGGCAAACAGCGCGCCTGCGGCTGGCGGAACAAACAGGAGTGTGATTGTAGAGGCCAGCAGGCACCAACCAATCCCAGCAAGGATGCCGCGCACCATGTCCACGTCACTGATATGGTACCTATCGTTAGCTATAATTGTACCTTGATCTATCTACCCAGAGCTTATCCTGCGCTCTCAGTAGACTCAGTTCGCCGCCCAGAAAATTGGCAGAAATCCAATGGTGTGGACCACGGCGGGCTTGTTGCCCGGAATCTCGGTGGTGTCTTGGACCACTGTGTTGAAAGCTTATGCTGTCTTTGCTGTATTTCATATTGTGTGGAAGATTGCAGATACCGTGCTCTCGGTGCGGCGGAAACGACGATTTTTGAAAGATGGTGAAGCTCGTGTTTGGGTTTTCGGAGGAATGATTGTTCCCCAGTTCCAGGATTTGTGCTCGATCCGATGGGCAAGGAAGTCTCAGAAAATTTGCTCCGGAGGCATGACTGGAAGACCGACATGTTACTGCCCTTAGCAAAGCCGGGGGTCAGTGTGGTGAAGATTTGCTTCGGACCGGCGGTAGAAGTTGTTGCACTGGATGCCAAAACTGTGCAGCATATGTTCAAGGACAATTTTGAAAACTACGATAAAGCGAGCGAACAACAGGATTTTGTGATGACTCTTCTCAAGTCTTGGTTAGGCCGGGACGGCATTTTCACTCTCCGCCACGGTGGGCCGAGCGAGAGAATGAAAAAGTTTCCTGACATCTGACACAGCGGTTAAATATGAGCACGATACATGGTACAAACAAAGGAAAATTGCAGCTTCGATTTTCACCAGGAATAATTTTCAGGTACCTGCTTGATCATTCGCTGCTGATCTCACATTACCCACAGGATCACATGGCGACGACTTTTCACAACAAAACCTTCAATTTCATCGATCTCTTGGAGAATGTGCCCCAGGGTGAAAAAACTGATGTGCGATCTCTTTTCCTTTGCTTGCCCCCTGGATCATCTCCTATCCAATTTTTCTTTGCTTGCTCACTCACATTTCAGATGCAAAAACATTTCTTTGCCTTCACGATGGATTCAATCTCCTCCATATTCTTTGGTCGTGTCACAGATACGCTGCGTGGGAAGCACGACGCCTACACTAGCGCGTTCGATGACGCTCACAGGTGATTTAATCAGTTCCAGAACCTGCATCTAACCAAACCCAACAGAGCCATTGTTCGCTATGTTTACTCCAGCCTGCCCGTAATTATTGGGTGCATGTACCTGCCGTTTCCTTTTGGGGGCATCCGTCCAGTTGGCGCAACCGGTCTGATTCCGTGGATTCAGTCACGCTTTCACCCTGAGCACAGGTGCATCATTCATGCGCTTGTCACCTGCCTGCGACCGGCTTGCGTGCCTGGGGACCCGTGGCCTGTACTGTTGTGCTCGAGTTGCCTGTGTCGCTGAGTGGCCCGATCACAGCTGTCAGGCTTTGTTCCAACTTTTTTCTGAGTCATGTGGCAGGCTGCTGCGGGCGGCAGTGCGGACGCTGCACACCGAGTCCATTCGCATCATCCGCCAGCGCCGCCAGGAGGCTGACTTCGAATCCTCCCGGGATTTGCTTGCGATGTTTATGAGGGTGTGTCATTTGTCCCGTCGAGAGAAATCGAGGGCCGTACTTTTCGAGTTTGACTGGTCTGCATCTCGGTCGAGCCGAACTTCGAGCCCATTCGTTGTTCGCTGAACCCGCAAGGGCTGGCGAAGAGGCTGACTTGGAGTCCACCCGGGAGGTGCTTGGGATGTTAGCGGTGATTCGAAAGTCGTCCAGGAATCTCTAGACGTGCTGTTGACCTCTTACGTGAGTCGCCAGATTTGCGAAGCGGACGGGGAGCCGACGTACAGCGACGAGTTTTTGAGGGACATTGTCATGTCGTTCGTGATCGCTGGCAGGGACACCACGGCCTGCCTCCTCACTTGGGCTTTCTACTTGATTGCGACTAATCCTGATGTCCAGCGCCGACTCCATGTGGAGATTGACAAG
Organism: Goniomonas avonlea; assembly: GCA_003573635.1. NCBI lineage: Eukaryota > Cryptophyceae > Goniomonadida > Goniomonadaceae > Goniomonas > Goniomonas avonlea. The sequence goes on along the minus strand of QUTJ01031502.1, from coordinate 5,916 downwards.
GTACGCTGTGTTGACTCCTGAGGAGATTGACCAGGGACAGTGTGTTGACTTATTGTGTTGACTCCTGAGGAGACTCACCAGGTACAGTGTGTTGACTCATTGAGGCGATTGACCAGGTGCAGTGTTTGAGATTGGCGGGCTGCCCCAGTGAGATTAGATCCTGATGCCCCCATGCAACAGGTCGATACGTGTGCACATCTCGAGAAAATCGAGACACAATATGCCAAAGAAGAGATCAAATGTTCCCAACACCGGAAATCCTGAGGTGTGCAATGTGGTGTCCGTGCTGACCCGCAAGCGCAGGCCTTCCCAAGGCGTCGCGTGTCCTCGGACGCTCCCCTCACTCCAGAGCAGTTGACCGCCAGCCAGCTCCCGTACCTGAACGGAGTACTCTATGAGGCACTGCGACTCTTTCCTCCGGTGCCAGGTGGGCGACAACATACCCGAGACGTCAAGCAGTTTCACAAACACAGGCACAAACGCAGGCACAGCTGACTGAGCAGTTCCTTGCGACTCATTCGTTGGCCAGGCACAGGGGCAGAGGCACAGGGGCACCACAGATGCAGAGAGAGAGAGAAAGAGAGAGGGAGTGAGAGTGAGTGTGTGCGCGTGCGTGTGTGTGAGAGAGCGAGCGAGCGAGCGAGCGAGAGAGGGGGGGGGGGGAGGGGGGGCACCGAGGACACCACAGATGTGGAGACGCAGAGATGCAGAGACTCTCGCTGTGCATTCTCTCTCGCAGTGTGCGTTGCTGTCTCTGCCTCTCCTGATCCTGATGGATATGCTGATGAATATGGATAATAGGTGGATAATGGGGATAATGGGTGGACAATGGCCAGACAACGGTGGATAATTCGCCATGCTCTCGTCAAGAGGAGCTAGACCACTCGTTTCCTCTTCGCACGCTCTTGTTTGGTCATCGATCTCACGCTTGGTTATCGATCTCGTCATCGATCTCACGCTTGGGTCGATCTCACGCTTGGGTCGATCTCACGCTTGCGCAACCAGAGGACTCCAAGTTCAGCGTCAACGACGACGTCCTGCCCGACGGCACAAAGTTCCCTGCCAGCACGCGTCTCGTGTTTTTTCCCTACCTCATGGTCTGTACCCGCTCTCCCTCTTCCCCCTCGCGCCCTCGTGTTGTCCTGTGAACGTCGGGGTTGTGGGCTGCGTGGCGTCTTGCGGTGTGCCTCTGTGCGTGGTGCTCTCTGTGTGGTGGTCTTGTGATGTCCTTGTGTGCGTGGCTGTGTGTGTCTTCGGATGTGTCTGACTGGACACCTGTTTCTGAGCACGCTCGACTGCCTCACCTCACCAGGTGAATCCTGGTGATCCGGGGATTTTGGTGAATTCTGGTGTAATTCTTGTTGTGAATACCCGAGTGCGTCCCTGAGTGGTGAGACTGTCGGACTGTTCATCCAGACGCACCAGCGCACTGTTGACTGAGGTATCATGCTCTTCCGGACCGACTTTCGTCAGTTTAGACGTTGTGACTGACCGCGATGTGATCGAACCACCAACACTAAGGAACATTTCTTTCATCTGAAATTGATGATAAGCATGAGCTATGGAATGTTTAATCATCGCGACGCAGGGCCGCGACCCCCAGAGGTATTCCAACCCGCTGGAGTGCCGCCCGGAACGCTGGATCCCTTTCAAGCAGCCGAGCCAGTTCGAGTTTCCGGTGTTCCAGGGAGGGCCGCGCATCTGCCTTGGCCAGAACATGGCGCTGTTTGAGGCAAAGGCGCTGGCAGTTCAGCTGCTCCAGCGCTTCTCGTTCCAGTTGCTCGCCGGCGAGAAGGACAAGATCAGCTACAGCACGATGATTACAATGAGCTTGGTCAACTCTACGGACTGCGACAGCCACAACTTGTGGTTGCTGCCCACGCCCAGGACTCAGTGAGGCCAGAGGCTTGGTTTCCTGAGGGATACAGAACAGGCGGTAACTGTTTCCACACGTTAATCGGCGAAGCGTCCAGTGTGCGCCCTCGTGTTTTGAACAACCCTGCGAAAAAAAATGATTTTTTCGAGCACAGGTATTGGATTCAGCGTTGGTGTCATCTCACAGCGACAAAGCTACGAACAAGGTTCGAGCCACCACTGGGCACCCGTGCTATTTTCGACCCGCCGCTTGGCGTTCTCGCAATGTTCGAGGCACCACTAGGGCCTCGCGCAATGTTCGATGCACCACTAGGGACTCGGGCAATGTTCGAGGCACCACTAGGGACTCGCGCAATGTTCGATGCACCACTTGGCACTCGTGCAACGTTCGATGGGCCACTGGGCACCCGCTGTAGCCCGTTTCCGCTGCTGACACGGGAGAGGTTGGAACTGCTGCCAACGAGGTGCTTGGCCACCAAGGCTTTTAACTTAGACTGAGTCCTCAATTTTGAGGTACGCATTGCAGAGGGGGAGTAAAATGCCATATACTGCTGCAATGCAGCGGTCCATATTGCAGCCTTTTCCTTGCTCATTCTCAATACCCACGGATCGCCCCCATCGCGGAAACAAATCGTGAGAACCTCCTTGCTCGGAGAGCGTTCAGAACACACCACCGACAAGATATTGCTGATTGGTGCTTCTCCCCGTGGCCTCGTTGACGCCTGCGGAACCTGATTGTAGTACACCAAATGTTGCCCCGACACAGTCAGAACAAAGTAGCGCTTGTGCCAGCCAAACACACTTGATTTGGTGCGTTTCTTTGTTAAAACACCTTGTAACACAGCAGTATCATCAGCTACACTGGCGTAATGGCGAAACACAGCGTGGCTCATGACCCGCAACAACTCGCCTCTTGGTGCCAAGGTGGCCCCTCGCCGTTCTGCGACGTTTCGCAGCCCCGCAAAACGCGATGTTACATCACGGGAACTATTTATTTTGCTTCAGTTGCATGAAAGAAACACGCTAGAAGAAAATAGATCTGACTTGCCATTAGCCCAAATCTGCGGTCAATTTCGGCGGATATTTCGCACCTCGGAAAGTTATACAGGAACGCCCGCCCTCTGCACAAGCCAGAAGCGACGCCACAGGCGGGCTTCGGCATGGCCTCGCTCGAGCTAGCTCCGGCACGCCCCAGGAGATCACAACCTGATGGTTATGATCTCTTGTTCACAGAGTCACGTCACGCAGACGAGGTGCTGGCCTACAAACCCAAGGAAGAGTTCGTGCTCGAGTGGCGCATTTTGGAGAGGGTAGGAATTTCGAGAAGAAGTTTGGAGTCTGACCAGGCGACAGATGAAAACCGGAAGCGTAGCTTTAGTGGTGTGTATCAATATTGGTGTTGATCCCCCAGATGTTGTGAAACCAAGCCCTTGTGCTCGAATGGAGTGCTGGATGGGTACGAAAAGCTTTGCCACCCCAAGAACCATCTGACAGCACAACAGATCCGTTCTGTCTCGCCCCTGCCAAAGCACTTGAGGCGATAGGAAAACGATTGCAGGATCAGTACGAGCGTTGGCAGCCACGGGTACTGTCCTTTGTGGCTCACTCTCATCCTGACTCTTGACTCAGGCAAGGTACAAGCAAAGTTTAGATCCGACTGTCGAGGATGTAAAAAAGTTGTGCCATTCCATGCGCCGAAGCGCAAAGGTAGAGGCTCGTTTGCTTTTCATCTCACGGGTGGATCTGTCGGTCCGGGTCTTCACTCTTGAAACAGGGTGAGCGCGTGTTGTTCCATTACAATGGGCACGGCGTGCCGCGTCCGACGGCAAATGGAGAAATATGGGTGTTCAACAAGGTATTATGTCAACATTTTTTTTAACGACTTGATTGTGTTGTGATCCTGCTGGTTCCTGGTCTCCTTTCGTGTCACTTCGCTAATCCTGCATACCAGAACTTCACGCAATACATTCCTCTGTCGATCTACGACCTGCAGTCCTGGCTCGGTACACCTTCCATATATGTCTTTGGTGAGTCCCCCTTCGTATTTGCTTGCTGGTTGGCACCGTCGCTCATATGCTAGTGCAGATTGCTCGGCGGCGGGGCTGGTGGTCAAAGCCTACAACCAATTCGCGTTGCAGCGACAGCGCCACGAGGTTCGTTCCTCATGGTTGATAGCCCCACTCCATAAGGGTGCAGATTCTCAGAGCCTGAACTCACGACACTCCAGGATTGCATAATGCTGGCCTCGTGCAGCGCGGGAGAACTGCTACCACAGAACCCCGCCCTCCCAGCAGATTTGTTCACTTCCTGTCTGACGACGCCCATTGTGGTCGCGCTACGGTGGTTCTGTAGCAGGTCTACGCTGACACGGCTGCCTCCCGACATTGTTGATAAGATCCCGGTGCGGGTTGGTTTGCCTGTGTCCTGGACACTGTGCTTGACCGCCATCAGTCTCCGTATTTGTGCCTGTGCCTGGTCTCTCTCTCTCTCTCTCTCTCGTGTGTGTTCTCTCCCTGGTGGGACGAGTCGTGGCGCCTGCCTGATGTCTGATCTTACGTGTGCACGCGCGTTACTTTCGGTCCGCCTGAACATTTTGTGTCTGGGGTGTTCTCGCTGATCTTGAAGATTCAGAAAACCAGCTGTCATGCAGACGAAAGACACAGGCAACAAGACGGAGACTACAGAGAAGAAGACCCAGCAACAGCCAAAGATAGACAACAGGTGGTCGACTGGCAATGGGCATGCAGACGCCTGACAACACGAGCGAGAGCGCAGGAGACAAACGACAGGCAGGCAACAGAAGATGGCAAGCAGACAGACACGGTAGCCAGACAATCACAGCAGCTAGACTGGAGGACGCCGAGGCGACGCAGACTGACCTCGCTGACCTCGCCCTCCAGGGCCGGCTCAACGACCGCAAAACACTTCTCGGTGAACTCAACTGGATCTTTACTGCCATCACTGACACAATCGCTTGGACGGTCCTCCCTCGCGATCTCTTCCAGCGGCTGTTTCGCCAGGACCTGCTAGTTGCCTCAATATTTCGGAACTTTCTGCTGGCCGAGCGAATCTTGAGGAGTGTCAACTGCACGCCTGTGTCACTGCCAAAACTGCCTCCGACATCGCAGCACCCGCTGTGGAGCAGCTGGGACCTGGCCGCAGACACKTGTCTCTCCCAGGTACAGTTGACAAGCCCTCTTGTTGGTGCAGCACGCGCCTGTCTCTCCCAGCGATCGGCTGCAACACGCCGTTGTTGAGACCTTGGTCACAGCTTAGTTCCGATCTCTAACTCCTGCATGCCACAGGTGCCAAAACTGTTGCACAATCCGGACATGGAGTTCCAGCACAGCAGTTTCTTCACCGAGCAGCTCACTGCCTTCGAGGTCTGGCTGGATTTTGGTGCTGAGGACAAGAAGCCGCCGCAACAACTTCCTATTGTCCTCCAGGTGGCCTCCAGAGACCATTGCTTGCTCCTGCCGTGCACGCACTAGATGCACTTTTCTTGAGCTTGGCTCCTCTCTGTATGAGAAACATAGACGGGCACTTTCTATCCCTTCTGTTACCTGGAGCCGGTAGATCGCCCCTTTCTCTTGCGCTGTGGAGATTCGCGAGGGACACCTGATAGTCCTGAGATCGACACTTGCCTCCTTTCTGTCATGGAGATACAGAGATAGTCATGAAGAGATAGATACCTTGTGGAGGAAGGGACAGCGTCTTGGTTGTCACACCGGGACGTGACCGGTGTGCAGGTGCTCCTCTCGCAAGTGCACAGACTCCGAGCGTTGCTTTTGCTGGCACGCTTCCTCGACACAGGTCCTTGGGCCGTCCACCTCGCGCTTGCCGTGGGGATTTTCCCGTACGTGCTCAAGCTCCTCCAGTCTCCCGCCGCAGAGCTGCGCCAGGTGAACCCATGTGCTGTGTCGTGAAATTCCGAGCGCTGCTGTTCCTATGCTCCTGAGGCAGATCCACGGATTTGTGACTGCTCTGCGGTTCTAGGCTGCTGAAATACTCTCTCTCTCTCTCGCTCTCTCTCTCTCTCTC
>QUTJ01031501.1:0-12310 GCA_003573635.1 Goniomonas avonlea | reverse complement strand
GGTGCTGGTACTGGGGGTGTGGAGGATGCTGTGACTGCGGTTGCGACTGTGGCTGTGGCTGTGGCTGCGATTGCTGGTACAGGAGCGGTTGTGGTTGTGGAGGCTGGGGCTGTGGCTGTGGCTGGGGTTGTGGTTGCTGGTGATGGTACTGGCGCTGTGGGTGTGGCGGAGGATGCTGTGGGTGTGGCGGAGGATGCTGTGGGTGTGGCGGAGGATGCTGTGGATGCTGCTGCGAGTGTGATTGTGGTTGCGGGTGAGGTGGTGGCAGTGGCTGGGACGGCGGGTGTGCTCGCGACTGCTGCTGTTGTGTCTGGGACAACGGGTGCAGTGGTTGCTGGATTTGTGGGTGAAGCGGCTGAGGTGGTGATGGCTGCATTGGCGGAGGGTAGTGCGGCGCAGCGTGAGAAACCAAGGTCGGAGCCCACTGCGACGCGGGTGGATGCACTGGCAAGGAGATGTGCTGCAATGGCGGTTGCGGTGGCAGCGTCTGGGGAGGGAGTAGGTGGAGGGCTGACGACGCCTGGGGTTGTAGCTGCTGCTGCTGGTGTAAAGCCAACTCCATCCGCTGGTGCTGCGGCTGTGACAAGGTCTGCTGCGGAAGGAACTGCGGCTGTGACAAGGTCTGCTGCGGAAGGAACTGCGGCTGTGACAAGGTCTGCTGCGGAAGGAACTGCGGCTGTGATGGTTGATACGATGGCGGGGCGTTGGCAGATAACGCGCGGTTCGGCGATCCAGTCCGGGTTTCTGGCACTGTGGCAAGAGTCGGTCATGATCCGTACAGGCAATATTCAAGTGGCAACATACGTTCATCCATGGGCGTGAGCAGTCGAAGTAGCTGCTCCCTGGCGACTCGGTGTGGATCATCGTGTGCTTCCTCTGATCGGAAGGGTGCGTTCATTTCTCCATTGCTCGGAGAGTGCTTCGCAGCAAACGTTGGTTCAGGAGCCCCGCGTGCCTGAAAGTGCTCGGTTTGTGCCTGCATCGGGCGCAATGGGGACAGACCAATGGCCCTCTGCATTGCCTGTTTTTCGATCTGTGCGCGTCGGTATGGCTCGATCTGTGCTTCTGTCAAAACCGACGAGGAAGCGGCGGGTGGCGAGGTCGGTGGATGCCGAGTGCTGACCAGGGAGTCTTGGATCGGAAAAAGCTGGCTCGGCTGCATGCTGTACCGTTGTCCGATTTCACTTGTGTCTGAAGGCGGCTTGGCCAGCGTATGGCCCAGCAACTGCTCAATTGCTTGTCTTGGACTCAGATCTGAGATGCCAGGACTTCTCGCGGGCAGTTGCCCTGAGATTGGACCGGGCATTGAGAGAAGGGTATCTATTCGCTCGCGCGGACTTGGTTTTGAGTACTGATGGGACGGGTCGTTCCCTTCCGACAGAAGGTTCCCAAGTGGGAGTCGGGGCACCAGTGGCTTTCCCTGAACCGGATGGGGTTGTTGACTGGCAGGACGATCTGACATTGTCATTGTAAAAGAAGGTGAAACTTGCTGTGACTGAGTTTGAGGAGCGTAACTCGCTGCTGGTAGCATTTGATACGGGTTCGGATGTCCGAGGACGTCACGCTCTTCACGCATCAGAGCCACCGACGGCCCACCGTTGTGTACGGTTACGGTTATCGAGGACGGGCTGGTAACCGTTAACGTGACTAATAATAATATCGAAGTTTGAACTACCTGAGAACTCTGGTTGGGATGTGATCATCTGAGTGCTGATAGTGATTACGCGCTTCATAAGCACCAGACTTGTGGCAGTCTTGCGCCAACAATGCTCAGGCGTGCTGGTCAGATCTGCTGGCGCTCCGTTGGTGCGTCAAAAGCCCCCTCGCTGGGGCGCCTGGCACCGGCTACATCTAAGTGGACAAAAACTTCGAGAGTTTTTGCTCGTTCACACGGCGATGTTGCTCCGGATGCTCCTCTGTGAGCAGCAAGATGCGCGTGATGCAGTTTTTGTTTTGACAGTGTTGGACAGGGTCACTGTAAACTTTGAAAACAAAGAAGGAGACACTGTCTCTGTTAAAGGCAAGGTGGGCCAACACATTCTCACTGTCGCCCACGAGAATCATATTGACTTGGAAGGTACGTTAACCCGAGTCTCGGCGTCGGCGCTTGCTTATTCAGCCTTCAGGGGCGTGTGAGGGATCCCTTGCCTGTTCGACCTGCCACATCATTTTGAATGAGGAAACCTTCAACAAACTGCCCGAGCCGTCCGATGATGAAAATGACATGCTCGACTTGGCTTTCGGCCTCACCGACACGTACGACCCCTCCCCCACCAGCATTGCCCACTGTCGTGCTAGTGATTATCTCGCCGGTGCTGTAATTTGCTGATGCGCTCGTATGCACCATCGCCCTCAGCCCTCCTCCACAATACCGGCCCGTTGTTGTTGACTGCATAGCAAACTGGTGTGTGGGGTGGCAGTGGTGTTGGCTGTTGTTGATGTGAGGTGTGGCGGCTGTTGCTGTGGTGACACAATCCGCGATTCTAACCATCGTTTGACTCTGTTAGTGATTTTTAGTTGTCCGCACGGCTGGTGTCGCGCATGCCCCCTTCACGGATACGCGCACACCCGAACCGCATCTGCACACGGACACGGACACGCACCACTGACCTAAATATTTCCCCAGGTCTCGACTGGGGTGCCAAGTCTTCCTGACGCCAGAGCTGGAGGGAATTCGATGCAAACTCCCAGAAGCCACACGCAACATGTATGTGGACGGGCACAAGCCGTCACACCATTAACTCCATCATGGGGTTGCCCCATGGTCTCGACGCCTCCCTCGCACCTGTCCGACCGGAAGCGGAATGGACGCACAACGTTGAGCGTCTTGTGATTTCACTCTGAATTTATGAAAAATATAGCTGATTCTCTACTGAACTATGTCTCGGGTCAAAATTGCGTTGGTTACCGCGCTTCATACAGGACAGCTGCGCCGCAAGTGAGAACCGAATAGACGCAAATGAATGAATGAAAAACGCACGTCTTGAGGTGCGTTTCTTGTACATAATACGGTACCCACAACCACGGCAACGAATGAAGTCTGAGGACTTCAGATCATTCTGACTACCGCACCCTGCGCATGGATCAGAAGCGCAAGCGGATGCAAAATGATCACGACGTACATCCACAAATATACGCGCAAGTTGGTGCTGTGGATTCCATCTAGTGTCTGGAGCTGGTGGTCCTTGGACGAACGTGAGGCGTGAGACGAAATCGACAGCGCGAGCTTGTCGTGCTTCCAAGGCTCCTTGCTCGTGGGTTTTCTTGAAAGGTTTGACGCGTAGAGTCCGACTCCCAAGTCGACAAAAAATGGCCTTGGAGATCCGGCTCGATCGCTATGACCGGACGTACATGCCTGGAGTGAGCGTGCGCCCGTGCGTTTGTGGGGTCCTAACACATAGAGCAGGAGGTGGTGCGCGGGGTGGTTGTTCTGAGCAACAAAGGAGGGATGCAACACAATGGCATCTCCATGGTCGTCGACGGACAGTTCATGCTCCAGCTGAGCCCGAAGAGCACTGGTCTTTTTGAGGCGTTCTACAGCTCACTCAAACCGGTGCAATTGTTGGCGCACACTATTCAAATTGCACAGCCTGGAAAGATTCCAGACGGGGAGGAGGAAATTCCCTTCGAGTTCAAGCTCGCCCCGCTTGATGGCGAAAAGCTGCACGACACGTACCATGGAGTCTATGTGAATGTGCAGTACAGCATCACATGCGAATGCCCACGGCCACTTCTCGCAAAGAACTTGAAAAAGGTTGTGGAGTTTATTATCAATTCGCCGGTGAGCTCGTCCGCTTCGCTTTTTTCTCTTTTTCTCACCGAGCCCAGGCGACCACAAAGTCCGCGCCGGATCCAAAGCCCACAACTTTCAAAATTACGCCACAGTCTTTGGAGAATATTCGTCCGGTGAGGTTGTTTTCTGAAGTTGGGGGCTCTTGGTGCCTACGGTCCTCGCTAACAATATTTCAGGGCTCGGCTGCACGCATCCCTCGGTTCATGATTCACGGCCGTTTAGATTCCACTGTTTGCAACATCGTTAAACCGCTCACTGGAATGCTCACTGTTGAGGAGGCCGAAGCAGAAATCCGTTCTCTGGAAATTCAGCTCGTTCGAGTAGAAACCTGCGGTATGTGCCTTTTTGACGATTCAACGTCTCACTATGTAACAGGTACCAGCGAGGGCATGGCAAAAGAGGGTGAGTTTGTCTGAGCTTAGTTGCGTCCTGCATCCTGACACAGCTCCGCAGCATCCGAGATCCAGAGCATCCAGGTCGCCGATGGCAACGTTACGCGGAAATTTGAAATACCTCTCTACATGATCTTCCCCCGTTTGTTCACATGCCCGACGGTGTCTGTGAAGCAGTTCAAGGTCGACTTCGAGGTTAACCTCGTAGTCCACTTTATGGAAGGCTACACTATCACTGAGAACTTTCCGATCAAGCTGTACCGCTGAGCGTGGCGAGTCTCTTCTTGATCCCCACAACTTTCCTATTTGGACGCTCCTGCGATAAGATTTTCTTGGATTCGGTGGGCGAGCGATTTAACGTGAATAAAGGCTCTTTGTGACCCGACCGGTCCACAATCTGCACCTGGTCAAAACAGAAACATGACCATACGAGGTCTCTCTCAGAGTAGGACAGACACGGGCACAGACACCCCACCTTTTCTCTCTCCCTCCCTCTCTCGTTCTCTCTTCTCTCTCTCTCTCTCACTCTCACTCTCTCTCGCTCTCTCTCTGTCTCTCTCTTTCTGCCTCACCCCCCCCACACACACACACACACCGCTCTTAGAGAGAGGAGAGAGGGAGGGAGAGTGAGAGAGGGAGGGAGGGAGGGAGTGAGAGAAAGAAGCACGCATCAAAGAGAATGTCACGGTGTCCGAGTTATAAACCACAAAATGTTCTTGAAAGAGGTGCAAACTGTTTGCCAGTGGCATGCCATACGCCCGTGTGTGTGTGTGGCGGAGCTTCTGCGCCAGTTTATTTTCCCAGTGCGAGACCTGACCCCATATCTGACGAGTCAGGCGCCGCCCGCCCCCCCCCACCCACTACCAGATCCCGACGGCTGCGTAAGGGCACCGCGCTCCCTCGTTGCGCGCCCACCGTCGTACTGCGCCAACCTGTGGGCTTGGGATCTTCTCGCTCGAGAAGGCCTAGTGTTTCCAGCCGGCAGGTTTCCCGAGAGAGTCTGCCGAATGCAGCTTGGTGCATTCCGGTTGGGACTTCACATCGTACACTGACCGAGCCCGGTCCATTAGTGTTCTCAGCGTACAGTATGAAATAACTAAGCGTGAACGGAGCCGCGTGCCGTCGCTGAGTGGCGTTTTTTCTTCGACGCACGGTGTGGCTGCGTGATTGGTGAGCGTGTTGGGTGTATGGCGCGCGTGGGTCGTGTGTCCCGTTCCACGACTGCCTGATCGAGTGTGCGTTAACCGTGTTTGCGAGCTTGCGTGCGTGGATGTCGGAGTGTGAGTGAGAGACGTGCAAGCTCTAGTGACTGCGGGAGGGTGTGCGGGTGTGAGGTTTCCTCTTGTTGCGGCTGAGACGGTATGTCGCGCGATTAAGGGAGGAACGAGCGAGAGCTCCAAGGTGTTTCCAGCACAAACCGCTACCAGACAAACTCAAGCACACCTTGCGGAAGTCATCATCGGAGTCGCCGCCCGCGTCAATCTCCATCTGTAGGCGCATGGCCAGTTCAGCGTCACTTTCCTTTGGTCGCTGATCGAAGAGAAGTGAGTCTGTGAAAAGCAACTTGAACTTAAAAGGCAGCAGTAATAGCTGTGAGAGATGCTGAGATCTAGAGACGCCATTGTAGCAAGCATGTAGGATTGACGCACCGCAACCGTTATGATGGGTTCACAGAAGCGGCAGTAGAACTTGTCATGGACATCCTCCTCGGTGAGATTAAGGCATGTCAAGTGCATCCACACCTGTGACGGGACGTTAAAAAAAGTGTGACCAACCAATCGGCTTTGCGCACCTGACAGTGATCACACTGCACCATATCCTCACCATCTTCTTCGGTCGCACCACAAATACAACGAATCACGTCGTCGCCTTCTTCAGGTGCGTCAGGCGCCTGCGTGGGGGTGAATGGCAGCACAAAAACGAGAGCGAGGAAGCGCACGTCACGATAAATTTTGCTTAAGGAAGTGACATTGTGCGGCGAATTTTTCGACGGCGCAGAGCGCTTGCGAGATGATTTGTCTTTGACCGGTGCATCGGTCTGCGGGGAGGCACGTTGGCTTCGAATATGATTTTGGGCAAAGCACACACCTTCTTGGGTTTAACCTGGACCTCAGCCAGCCTGGAGTTGAACGCATTCCATTTTTCCCGCAACTTCTTGAAGACCTCGATCTTCTCTTCCCGAGTCATTTTGGATGGCGACCGTTGGAGCTCTGGTTTCACTCTCAGTTTCATTACCAGGAGCATCGATATGAGCGACACACCTTCGCCAAATTGCTTACTTTCCTGATTCTTATCCTCCCGCAACTTAAGTTTGTACAAATCTTCGTTTTTACAACGCTTGTCAATTTCCTCTTGAGACAGCTCAAACCTGTTGACTGTGAGAATGAAAAAAAGGGAGCTGGCACGTACTTCTCTTTGTTCTCCTGGAGCTTCAGTCGCACAGTCTCTCTCGTGGGGTTAGCTGCGCCAGACACATCGTGTCAATATCATGGTCCGCCAAAATGTTGAACCTTACCCCCGTCATTGATCAAGCACCCTCCATTCTTCCTCTTGCCCTGAATCAGAAGGTTCTTCTCCAGAACATCACGGCAATCCAATTTCAGGCCCATAAACTCTGGGGGCCTGTGTCAGTGCCCAATTTCCTTTCCAAACGATGTCACCTGCAACGGATTGTTGCCCAACCATGCGCTGTGCTTGGTTATTCAACTGGTTAAAGGTCTTGCCAGGAAGGACCCCCTCCTTGAAAATCGTGCTCCAGGAGCCAAACCCCCACTTCATCAGAGCCAAACGAAGAACTTCTGCTTCCTCATGATCAAACCCGGGAGATGTCGTGTAATTCCAGAGAGACTTGGAGTCCGTGGAGCGCACGAACTTGTTGCCGGGGTTGGCCATTGCGCCGTTTTTCTGAAATTCCGATTTCCCGCGCCAAGTGCGTTGTCATTTTTTTTGGTTCGCGAACTCGTTCGCCGTTTGACACCTCCTCCACATACATGAGACAAGTGAAGTCCGAAAAGATGGAGTTCTACTTCAACAGTGGGATTCCACAACGACATCGGACACGGTCCGCTGAAGCGGCTGAGAAGCAAAAGAAGGAGGTTCCGTCACAGCTTATGTTTCCCGATGGCAAAGTACGGTGTCACCCTTTTGCATTGGGCTTCGCATTCACTCACTCCACAGTGGTCACTTGGAGTGATTGGGTTACGTCCTTCTGTGAATGATCGGGAGGCAGATGAGGGTACAGTTGTGTTTTACTTGTGCGATTGACTGACTGCCGTTTACAGAATCTGGTCCACAATCGGGACCCTTTGTTGTCTGGAGCGACCCTGCGACGGGTATCTCTGTGTGAGCCAACGTGTTCTTGCTGAATATTTTTGGCAGGAGCAGCCGTCACAGAAGAAGGGGCACGCAACTGCCGTACCTTTTACATATTACTGGCATTGGATATTGTAGTGGCCACATATTTCTTGGTTGAGGGCGCAGTCTCGAACACTTCTTTGGATAATCGCATCTCGCTCGAGAACACCTCGGCTGCAACACTATCCTACGTAACTTTTGCACTTTCAATAACCATCAAACTTCTTGGTGGTAAGGTACAAATCCCTCAGCGCTCTTGCTTGACTTGTTTTCAGGGTACGCTGTGCGCCGATCATCGATTCGCTTGTTGACAATCTACATCAGCTTTGGTCTGGTGATGTTTTTTGGTAAGTTCACAACGCGTCCCTTTTTTTGGACATGTTCTCACCTCTCTGTAGTTGGTGTCCTCTGGATTCGCTCTTTGGCTGAGCTTTTTAGCTTGGTCATGGACATTATCCTAGTGCTTTGGGCATGTAAAATTCGCGGGACCCTGGTGCGCCTCCGTTTTCAGACAGAGCCTGTCTCCAATTTGTTTCGCCTGTCATTAGTTGCAGTTTTAACACGGCGCTGACAGATGGGCCACTGGTTTTCAACGGTTCGTTGAACTTGATTGTAATGTGCACTGCCAAGCACTCTTGAACTGAGCTTATGTTGTAGCGAGCGGTGAAAGTTGACTATAAGCGTTTCGTGCGCGTGTATTCTTTGGAGAAACTTTGCGAGGTGTCTTCAACGGACGTGCCCCGCAACTCCGCACTGGACCAAGGGTGGCGCGACCGTTGAGACGTCCTCGTCTAATATTAATGAAAATTGTTCCTTGCTTGTCTGCTCTCAAACATGTTCGATTATTCGCAGCGCCGTAATCCCCCGGGAGCAGACCTTGGTAAATACACTTGGAGCATTCACACACACACACAGAGAGAGAGAGAGAGAGAGAGAGAGAGAGAGAGAGAGAGAGAGAGAGAGAGAGAGAGAGAGAGAGAGAGACAGAGAGTCAGAGGGGGGGGGGATTCAGAAACCATTCACGCCCGATCTGACACATGGACCAGTGTTTTCTAGCCAGATGAACCGAGCACCGGTCAGACTTTATCCAGAAATATCTGGATTCCTTTGTGATTCAATAGATCCCCTTTTGACAATAAATCAATTCTTCCTGACTGGCAATGTTAATGGATTCCTGAGGGTTGAATAGGATGGATTCGTAGATACATTGCTTAGAATTGACTGTCTGAGGACGAGCCAGCGACAAGTCGGTCCACTTGTTGGTGAATGACTGATACCCTCGATACCTGGTTGGACTCGTTAAATCCAAGTAAGATTACACACACACCACGCTCCCGCCCTTTTTAAAGGAAAGCAGCGAGTGCGATTGTGACAGTGCGGCATATGTGAGTCTACCCAGGAGGTCCGGGTATTGGTTCAATTAGCGCTGCGTCTGAGGGTTGTGGAGGGCAGGTGTCTTGTAGCAGGCCCACAAAAGGGTCTGGAGCCTCCCACATGGCTGGAGGTTCCAGTGGCAAGGTGAGCCTCCTGCAAATTAAGTTGTTCACAGGGGACAGTTCCCGCATGCACAGACTCACCATGCATGTAGCATCATTCGAAAGCTCTCAGTGTCTCCTGAGTACGTAGCATCACCAACAATGGGGTATCCCAAATGAACACAGTGTAGCCGCAACTGGTGCCTCCGCCCAGTAGATGGTGTCAGAAGAACCTAGACATAATTCAGGACGAAATTGTTCGAACATTGTATCGCACCTTGGATGCGGGCTGTCCCCGCCAGGTGCCCCATTCTAACGCCGTCGCATGGGTAAGAGCAGAACGTCCCTCGTTAGTCTCATCGCCGATCACCATCCGAAAGTCAGTGGGGACGTCGTGGTCATTTCCTGAAACCTGTGCGGGGTCAAAAGCATTCTTGAAGACCAAATCCGCACCTGTTTCGTGACCTGGCCTGCGTAGCTGGCAATAGGCGCGTCAATCACATGCTCCCCCGCCGGCAAATGCCCGTAGACCAGGGCGAGGTACAATTTGCGAGTCTCGCGCGACGCAAACACCTTGCCCGCGGCACTGGAAACAGTCATCAACAGTCAGAAGGGGCAAATAAACGTACGCAGTCGCCTTTTTGTTCAAGCCCAGACAGATCACCCCCGTTGTTGCATAATCCAGCTGATGAGGAAACCAGATCTTCTCCACGCCACAATCTCGCAGCACGAGCTTCCTGAGAGTAACAGGGAAGTCACCGTCGAGCCGGATATCATACGGCTTATTGATGGCAAGAAATCTGTTGTCTCTGCCAAGCACTTCACATGGCGGACAGTCCTCCAAGCATGATGGTTCGGTGATTGGCTCCGAACCTGAGTTCCAGGCTGCCATCCCCTGAGTTGGGACCTTGACCTTGACACACCTTCGCAAGGGTGAAAAAAAACTTGACAGCAGTGCTTTGGCCGTCCTCCCACGGGCCACGAGCTGGGCAGTTGGGCGTGAGAACCAAAAAAAACTTTGAAAAGTGTGCCTACTTTTCAAAAAAATCGTAATGCTTGGCGTAATGCTTTGGTCACCGCGATTAGCACAATAATGTATTAACAGAATATATTTGAAAGTATTGGTCAATCTATCCGGTTTTCCGAAACCAGTATCGTCCAGACAGACGGTCGTTAGGCACGTTTCAACCCCGTTGCAACTCGCAAGAAGAGCCGCGGCAATGGCCCTGTTGGCGGCTCTGAAGGAGCGCATCGCTCAGATGCATTTCACAGAGGCCCCCGCGAGTCCACGAAAGGATCACAAACCCAGCTTGCCCAGTCCTTCACACGCTGTTCTCTCAGGGGCACCCACACCGTTGATGGCTCCAACAACCCCCAGGAATCAGGAAGGACGGGCACAGACCACCTCACGAACCGCCCGTCCACCCCAGACTGGACCTGAGTGCATTCCTATTGGTTTGCCCGAGCATCGGCCCAGTACGGTGTCTGCGGCCCAGGCTGTTGCGGCTGCCTCGCCGCGTCAAAAGTTGGCGAAGCTCGCCCCTCGCCCACCCGTGGCCCCGCTCAGGCTCACGTTGTTGGAACGACCAGCGTTTCCTCCTTCACCTCCAAAGACTGCGCGCACAAGTTCTACTGAGGCCAGAGCCGTTACTGCCGCTTCAAGTGCTCGTCCGAAAATCGAGGAACATGAAGCATCCGATCGCCTTGCTTTCTCCCAGCCACTCAGTTTTCGTCCTCAGACGGTGCGCGAGGCCTCAGGGGCACACCGGCCCCAGACGGTGCGCGAGGCCTCAGGGGCACACCGGCCCCAGACGGTGCGAGAGTCGTCAGGAGCACAGACACAGCGAAATCCGTCCCGTGTGCCTTTTGATTCCGATCCCCTGCTCGCACCCTTGCGGTCCGTTCGGGATGTTCGGAGCCGAGAGCATCGAAGCGTTCAATGCGACACCCACAGCCAACGGGAAGACAGCGCGAGTGAATGCGAATGCGGGCGACGGCGCCAGCGCAAGTCTCGGTATCTCGAGCCGATGGTGATTCGCGACCGTGCCCCTCCCACGATACTCCCGATGCACCGGGAGTTCCAGCGGCCCCTGCGCCTCATCATGGCAAGCGAACCCGAGGCACACCTGAAGCCCTACATTGACAATATCCGAGAGATCCGGCGGCCTTCCGTGAACGGTCCCCGGCCCGTTAAGCCCGCCGCTCGTGTATCGACGGCCGAGTTCAAGGCGCAGAGAGCCTCTGAAAAGCCACATTGGGCGAGTGTCTACGGTGTTGTCCGACGCCGTCCAGACTCGCAGGGGCACTTTGCTCGACTTGCTGGCTCGTTGAGCCAGAGCGTCAACAAGCTCGGCAAATCCCATTACAGCGAGAGCTTCTCACTGCCAGGTTTCGATGCGTGCTGGAAGGATACGTCCCACCGCCTGCAGAAGCTGGAGTTCTTGAAGTATATTGAGGATGTGATCGCTAACAAGCTTGAGTATGAGAAAGCAGAGAAAGGCATCAAGCCGTGGAAGTGCTAGAGTGCCTTGCTTCGATTACGATTGTTCGTTATCCGTTTTCTAATCAATGACTACAACATATTTTGAAAGTGCAGCTCGACCGGATCGGCGGGGGAGACAGCCTCGAGGTTGCCCTGTAATCCACTTGAGATTACGTTCCCTGTAATCAACCGAGATTACGTTCATGATCCCTGCTCTCGCCCTGACACTAATGACTTAAAGAGTGACTTGTCTTGTCTGATGGAAGCTAGGCTAGGTCTGCAATTGATTTGACCTTGTCCTGAGAGCGCCTTGGAAGCGCTCTCCAGTAAATTCCTGGAACAACGACATTTCTTAGTGCGACTGGATCTCCCTCTCTCTCTCTCTCTCTCTCTCTCTCTGTCTCTCTCTCTCGCGCGCGCGCGCGCTCTGTCTCTCCTCTCTGTCTCTCTCGAAATACCTCTCTGTCTCTCTGTCTCTGTGTCTTAAATCTCTGCCTCTCTGTCTCCCTCTGTGGCTCTGTGTCTCTGTGTCGCTCTCTGCCTCCCTGTCTCTCCTTCCTGTATCGTGCAACAAGGCGGTAGCTGCAGTCCGATAACCCCTTCTCAAGTTCTCGCAACTCGGAACAGTGACCCTGCCCAAAACAAGGCCAGGCTTATGTAACCATTCGCTCGCGCTCTCCAGTAAATTCCTGGAATGTTATTAACATTTCTTGGTCGACTGGATTAAACCCCTCCTTCGAAGTTTTCGCGGCGCGGAATAGTGATCCTGCCCAAAACAAGGGCAGGCTTATGAGAGGCCAATTTAATCATTCGC
>QUTJ01031500.1:0-12280 GCA_003573635.1 Goniomonas avonlea | reverse complement strand
GAGGCTGTGATGGACGTGGGGGGCATGGTGTGAGGCTGTGGGGGACGTGGGGGGCATGGTGTGAGGCTGTGGGGGAGTGGGGGGCATGGTCGGCGTCCTGGGGACGGATTGCTGTAATATTGTTGCCTGGTCATGCTGCCCCCCACGTCCATCACAACCTCACACACGCACCACCACACGCACCACCACACGCACTACCACCACGCCCACAAACTCACACGACACCCATCTCTCTCTCACTCTCACTCTCTGTGTCTGGGTTCCAATCCAAAAAAGTCGCCCGAGTCTCAGTCCTCAGAGAGTGCCTCCCCTATTCCAGGCTGTTTAGAAAAATCTCTCTCCACCACAACGACAGATAAACGTTCCCACCTGAGCAAAGGGCTGTTGCGGGTGCGGCGGAAGTGGAGGTCCTGCAGAATACCTGTGCTGCTGTGGACTGTAGTGGTGTTGTTGTTGCTGCTGTTGCTGCTGCTGTGGAATGTAGTGCTGATGCTGTTGGTGCTGTTGTTGGTGTTGTGGACTGTAGTGCTGTTGGTGTTGCTGCTGCTGCTGCTGTTGGTGCTGTGGACTGTAGGGCTGCTGCTGCTGCTGCTGCTGCTGGTGCTGTGGACTGTAGGGCTGCTGGTGCTGGTGCTGCTGTTGGTGCTGCTGTGGACTGTGTTGTTGTTGCTGGTGTTGCTGCTGCTGCTGCTGCTGTGGACTGTAGAAGCCTTCCGGACTCGACAAGGATTGCTGGTTCTGGCTGAACGAGCGGCCCTGAGCCCTCGGGTGGTTTGCTTGCTGCTGCTGCTCCTCCTGGCTGAACCCCTGTTGCTGTTCTGGTGCGTACACGTGCGGCTGGTTGCGGTCAGTGTACTGCGTCTGGTTGTAGTCCCCTGGGGGGTGCAGTGCCTCCAGTCCTGAGTTGGTTGGCTGCTGGGTGGTCCGATGGAACTGCTGCTGCGGCCAGTCACCGTGGAGTTGCTGGTTCTGTCCCCCCTGTGGCTGTGGTGGATCTGAACGGAAACCTTGTCCCTGCTGCTGGGGGGGCTGGGGGTGCTGGCCTTGCTGGTGCTGCAGTTGCTCTGGCCGCAACCCCAGCTGCTGCTGCTGCTGCTGTTGCTGGGGTGGGCCGTGCTGTGATTGGCCTTGCGGTGGCGGGGAGCCATGTCCCTGCTGCTGCTGCTGTTGCTGGGGTGGGCCGTGCTGTGATTGGCCTTCGAGCTGGGAGCCATGTCCCTGCTGCTGTTGCTGCTGTTGCTGCTGGGGCTGCTGCTGGGGTATGAGTGGCTCGAACTGGGAGCCCCGTCCCTGCTGTTGCTGCTGCGTCTGGGGGCCGCGCTGTGACCATGCCTGAGGGGGTGGCTCGCTTGTGCTTGGAGCGTACTGTGGTTGCTGCGGCTGTGCTGCGTGTTGTGGCGGTGGCTGGGGCTGGGCGGCCTGGAGTGGCCGAAGGTCAGCTTGCGGCGGCATATCGGCTGGGTTTGTGCTGTGTTGCTGTTGCTGTTGTGGTTGCTGCTGCTGCTGCTGTTGTTGCTGCTGTTGTTGCTGCTGGTGTTGCAGTTGCTGCTGCTGCTGGTGTTGCTGCTGCTGCTGGTGCTGTTGTTGCAGTTGCTGCTGCTCCTGCTGCTGCAAGAGGCGTGCCTCTTCTTCCTCCCGCTGCTGCTGCTGCTGGAGAGCTTGTGAGAGTTTTTCCTGCTGCTCGGCCTGGAGTTGACGTTGCTGTTGGAGCAAGCGCGCCTCCTCCTCGTCTTGTTGCTGCTGCTGCTGCTGTTCGAGCGCTTGGCGAAGTTTCTCCTGCTCTTGCTCCTGCTCTTGCCGCTGTTGCATCGCCCGCTCCACAAGCTCCAACTGCTGTTGTTTGACAAGCTGCGCCTGTTGCTCCTGGAGTTGGCTCTGCTCTTGGAGTTGCTGCAGTTTCTGCTGGCGTTGACGGGCCTCGGCTTGCTGTTGCTGAGGGAAGGGGTCAAGGGATGAGCAAAGAGAGGGAGGAGCATGGAGGGAGGGAGGGAGGGTGAGGGAGGGAGGGAGGCTCTGCGCTTGAGCTGCAGTTTCCGCTGGCGTTGACGGGCCTCAGCTTGTTGTTGCTGAGGGAAGGGGTCAAGGGATGAGCAAAGAGAGGGAGGAGCATGGAGGGGGGGAGGGTGAGGGAGGGAGGGAGTGAGGCTCTGCTCTTGAGCTGCAGTTTCCGCTGGCGTTGACGGGCCTAAGCTTGTTGTTGCTGAGGGAAGGGGTCAAGGGATGAGCAAAGAGGGAGAAGGCTCCGCTCTCGGAGTTGGTGCAGTTTCTGCTGGCGTTGACGGAATTCACAACACGTGAAGCGAGGGAAGAGCATGGAAGGAGGAGGGAGGGAGGGAGTGAGGGAAACAGAGAGAGAGCGAGGGAGAGGGAGGGGGCAGGGGCGGCAGGACCGGCTGAGTGTCTGGGAAGAGACTCAGAGAGGCAGGCAGGCAGACACAGACAGACAGACAGACAGACAGACAGTCAGACAGTCAAACAGGCAGGTAGACAAACAGGGTGTGTGTGTGCGCGCGCGAGCGCTCGCCTGTGTATCTTGTCTCACCCACCTCCTCGTGTTTTGCCTGCCGTTGCAGTCTCTCTGCCTCCTCTTTCTTCTCGCGTTCCAGCCGTTGAGACACGATACGCTGTTCCTATGTGAAGGTTAGAACACGACCCCACGTTCTCGATGTGCTCCAGCAACACTATCCGGGACCAGGGGCTATCAGGCATAAAGTCGCACCCCACCCTCATCTTTTCCGGCCGAGTCTGAGGCCTTTGGCGGAACTTTGTACACCGACCTACTGTCATCCTGTCGCCCACCGCTCCCACTCCGGGTGAACGTCCTCGGCCTCCTACGCTAAGTTGCTGCTCCGTGAGGGGACTGACCAGAGCGTGCGCGGTCGCGTTAGTGCTTGAAGGAGGGGCCCTATGGCCAGCGGGGACAGTGAAAGTAGTGGTGGGTGCACGTCTTGGTGCCCACTACTAGGCCTACTGCGCTAAGTTGTTGGTTCATGAGGCTCGCGCTAGTGCCCGGAGGCGGGGGGGAGGACAGTGAAGTTGCTGAATGGCGAGTGAACGTCCTGGGGGCTGTGCCCACTACTAGGCCGACTGCGCTCAGTTGTTGCTCCGTGAGGGGACTGACCAGAGCTTGCGCCGTGGCGCTTGTATTTGGAGGAGCCGGGGGAGGGGACCCTACAGCCAGCGGGGAAGCGGACACGGTCAAGTTGCTGAGCGGTGGCGGGGGCGTCTTTGGCTGTGAGGGCAACGTGAGAGAACAATGGGTGAAGCAGTCCAGGGGGGGCAGGAAAAAGGGTGAAGCAGAGCGGGGGGCAGGCCAAGCGTGAAGCAGTGCGGGGCAGGGCAAGCACGGGTTGGTCGGACAAGAGTCAAACAGGCGAACAACCAACATGAGTCCTACGGCAGCGCAGGTCAAACAAACGCATGGGCGACAGTTGTGATGGTTGATGGGTGATGGGTGATGGGGATGGGTGATGGGGGTATGGGTGATGGGGGTATGGGTGATGGGGATGGGACCGCACGGAGGAGTGTGCGGTGCAGGAGTGTGAGGTGCAGTGGTGCAGTATGCAGGAGTGTGTGTGCGGTGCAGGAGTGTGAGGTGCAGTGGTGCAGTATGCAGGAGTGTGCAGGAGTGCACACGAGAGCAGTGATGCAGTATGCGGGAGTGCGCGGGGAGTTGGAGCGCAGCATGCAGTGCGCACCTGGCGTGGCGAGGCAGGCAACAGAGTCGCTGTCCCAGAGATGGTTGGCTGTGGAATTCGAATAGTGCCGGGGTTTTGGGAGCGCAGAGAGTCCTCCAGGGTGGGCGATTGCTGTTGAGGGGGGATCGGAGAGGGGTGGAGAGAGGTGGAGTGGTGGAGTGGTGGAGTGGTGGAGTGGTGGAGAGAGGTGGAGAGAGAGGTGGAGAGAGGTGGAGAGAGATGGAGAGGTGCAGAGAGAGTGAGTGAGGTGGAGAGAGGTGGAGGGGAGTGGAAAAAGGTGGAGAGAGGTGGAGAGAGAGAGAGAGGTGGAGAGAGAGTGAAAGAGGTGTAGAGAGGTGGAGAGAGGTGCAGAGAAGTGGCGAGAGGTGGAGAGATGGAGAGAGGTGGAGAGAGGTGGAGAGAGGTGGAGAGAGGTGGAAAGTGAGAAGTGGAGAGAGGTGGAGAGTGGTGGAGAGTGAGAAGTGGAGAAAGGAGGAGAGAGGGGAGAGTGAGAGTGTTGGAGAGGGGTGGAGAGTGAGAGTTGGAGAGAGGTGGACTGGTGGAGGTGGAATGAAGAGAGTGCAGAGAGTCGGAAAGAGGTGGAAAGGGGTGGAAAATGAGTGAGTTAGAGAGAGAGTCGGCGTGAGGTGAGCGCAGTTGGATTCGCCCGACGTTGTCTGCTCCTACGCCGCACATAACAAATCGAACACCGAGCTCACAAATCAAATACAAACTCCGTCAAATCGCTCACCTTGGGCGGCGCGGCAGAGAGTGAGGGCCGACGAGACCCGAACGGGCTCGTAGGTGCTGTTCCCGGGGCTGAGCCGGGGGCCGAGGACGACGATCCTTGGCGCTGGACAGCAGCAGGGTCAGTCTTGACAAGAGCGCTTTGCTCGCCTGCTCTCTCTCTCTCTCTCTGTGTGTGTGTGCGTCTCTCTGCCTGTCTGTGTGCCCGTCTGTCTGCCCGTCTGTCTGTCTGTCTGTCTGTCTGCCTGCCTGCCTGCCTGCCTGCCTGTCTGTCTGCCTGTCTGCCTGTCCGTCTGCCCGTGTGTCTGCCTGTCTGCCTGTCTGCCTGTCTGCCTGTAGGGCCGACGAGACCCGAACGGGCTCGTAGGTGCTGTTCCCGGGGCTGAGCCGGGGACAGAGGACGACGATCCTTGGCGCTGTGGTGGGGTCAGTCTTGGCAAGACCGCTCTGCTCACCTGCTCTCTCTGTGTCTGTCTGCCTGTCTGTCTGCCTCTGTCAGCCTGGCTGGTTGTCTGTCTGCCTGCCTGTCTGCCCGTCTGCCTCTGTGTCTACCTACACAGAGGACGACGACCCTTGGCGCTTGTGCAGCAGTGGGTCAGTCTTGAGTGCTCTGCTCGCCTGCTCTCTGTGTGTGTCTGTCTGCCTCTCTGCCTGCCTTTGCCTCCGTGTTCTGTGTCCGTTGGTGTGTGAGGCGGTCAAGTTGGCCGCCGACTCTTCGCACTGGGAGAGTCTGGTGCTCCTTCTCCGGCCATACTCTCTGTCTTCTGTCTGTCTGTCTGTCTGTCTGTCTGTCTGTCTGTCTGTCTGTCTGTCTGTCTGCCTGCCTGCCTGTCGGTCTCGGATCTGCTGCTCTGCGTTCCCAGGATACTGAAGACTCTCTCTCACTCTCTCACTCACTCACTCTCTCACTCACTCACTCACTCTCACACACACTCTCCCGCACCATTTCGTTGCGGAGACGCTGCAGCCTGGCCGCCGACGACTCAGGCTTGGCACTGGGAGAGTCCGGTGCTCCTCCTCGGGCCCCAGACGTTTCTAACGACTTCCTGCGTGCGGCAGTGGCCTGCGGCTGCTGTTACAGCTTGGGGGGGCTGTTGCTTAGACGGTGTTTGGCACATTAGCAGCAGGGATAAGATCGCAATCACAACGACTGAGCATCAGCAATAACGCCTGAGCAGCCTAATCCAATCGAAGACAGTGACATTCGAGCCTTGGGCTAGTTCTGCATGGTGTTGGGGACCTGCTCGATCAGCCTCTGCTGCTGCTGCTGCTGCAGTTGCTCTTTCAACTTTTGTAGCTGTGACGCCCCAGTAGGTGTCGAAGGGACGGGCGTCGGCGACTGCCCCCCGCTGGCAGTGCCCTGGCGTTGCTGCTGCTGATCACGAAGCTGCTGGAGCGAACGTGCGGCACTGGGGGATGGGGAAACCTTCGGGTTCGGGCCTCTCGGCGATTGCGGAACCGGAGGAGTTGCTGTGCCCTGGCGCTGACTCTGCAGTTGGTCCCGCAGCTGCTGGAGAGAGCTGGAGACAGGTGCAGGAGATACAGGAGGCTTGGGAGAGGCTGGGGGTTTGGGAGTTGAGGGCGCAGGAGTGGGGGACTGTTTGCCTGGGGTTGAGCTGCCCTGCCGTTGCTGCTGGAGCTGGTCGCGGAGCTGCTGAAGAGAGCTAGAGGATGCGCGAGGAGTCGAGGGAGCTGGAACTGGTGACTGTTTGCCTGGAGTTGCAGAGCCCGCGCGCTGCTGCTGCAGTTGGTCACGCAGCTGTTGAAGCGAACTCGAGGTAGACGGCGTGGGCGGTTTTGGTGTCATTGCTCCAGGTGTGCTCGGCAGGGTGGGGTGTGCGATCCCTGGCGTCGGTGGTTTCGAACCAGTGGCTGGACCTTGTCCCCCAACAAGGTGGAGCTCAAGATGGTACTCCTGACTTGCCCAAGTTTGGACCAGGGTCTTTACCTTCAAGGTTTTGCTCACCGGAACCTTCTTGTCGGTACCTGCGCACGAAAGTTCGACAAGAACATTTCAAGCCTGAACAATACCTTTTGCAACCTGAAACACATTAAATGTCGCGTCGGGAAGCAAAATGAGCTTCGCCGAACGCTTACACACATCTGTCACGGTTGTGTTGTCATCGTAAGGTGTCTGCACCTGCGAAAAACGGGTGTGATCGGGCGCGGTACAGCATCAGGATCACGTCCTACCGTCAATGGTTTGTCATTTTTCCCATGGATTTGGACATTCACCCGCGACATGCTGGCCGCTGTGCACTTGCGTGCTTCGGCGAGCTCCTCTTTGGTGAGCACCGGCGTTCAAACTCCTAACGAGTGATACGCTCACAAACTCATACAGCCTTATCCGTGTGACCCTTTCAGCAAGGCAGAATGTCGCGCACGACCAAGGACAAAGAGCGGCCCGCCGAGAAGCGGCCACTTAAATTGCTCGGCAAAGTGCTGAGCAGGGACAATGATTGGCTCAAGGTGAGCGACTAGCGCATCTCCTTGTTCTTCAGTCAACACAAATGCGTGTAGGATGAACTCGAGGAGGCGTTGCACTGGTTTCGGCAATTTCAGGCACTGATCGTTGGGATCATTTTCGGCCTGGTGCCAGTGCGAGGCCTGGTCGGAAACGTTGCGTGAGTTGTCTTTTTTGGCGGTGATGCTTGGTTCTTTCTCATTGACTCCCAAGGTTTTGCCTGATCAACGTCGTGTTCCCTCTGGGATTCGTCACCGGTTTTTTGGGTTGCGATGAAGAGGACGCTGGTGGCCGGTGGGATATCATCAAGGAGGGGTTCCCTGTTGCATATGGATCATTTTTGGTAAGCCTTGCCCATGGCTTGACTCTTGTCTGACACTCCACAGTTTTATTGGGTCATGACCTACACATTGTTTCAGACCTGACCACAAAGTCAGAAGAGAGCCGTAATAAACAAATATATACTTCTGCGAATCACCAAATATTTGACGAAAACCTGGCTCCCTTGAGCGACCGGAATAATGAGTGAACTCCTGGATTACTTCTCAATCAACCAGCGTTGATCAAGCCCAAGAAACAGTCCGTGTAGTTTTGCCTTGTTCAAAGCTTTCATGGAAGCAGCAGATAGTTCCTTTTTCTTGCCCTTGCCGAGGATTTTCCTCCAATCTTCGTCATCTCTGTGCGAATATGAGCAAATACAAGATGGGGCACACATCTGCTTGGGGCAAAATTGACGTACAGTTCGGCCAATTTTGCGTTTTGCTCCAAAATCCAATCCAAAAGAGCAGAAGCAGTGGGTGTGGGCAGCCTCTGCATCACATCATGGCGGAAGAGGTCGTCACGAAGGACATCCACGTTCAGGTGAGGAGCGTGGCAGCGCGATGAAGAAGAGAACCTGAGCAGGCTTAGTGAGCATGCCAAACCAAGTCAAACACGTACATTTCAGAATAACGCTGCGCGAGCGAGGAGACAGCCGCATCCAGCAGCTTGCGGACGTTGTCGTCGGCTCCGCCCTCGGGTAGATCAACCAGTCGCCTGTCAACCATTAGCATCACACCCAATAAACGCAAGACCCTCGTCAATCACACACGAACACTCTTCTGTCAGACTGAACTGGGATCATGACTCTCTCTCTCCAGCAGCACTTACACAGGTTCGGCTTTGTTTATGTCCGTGAAGAGAGCTGAAGCTTGGGCTTCGGTCTCAACCTCAAACACCTGTGAGGTGTTTGTAATCTTGTCAATAGGACAGTGTTGCCTTCAGCAACGTACCTCAACCACAACTGTTGGAGTCATGGGGTCCCAGGCTCCAATCTCTGCAAGAATCTTCGCCGCGCCAATCCTGACGACGGATGAGGCTCGGAGAGGGACAGAGACAGAAACAGAGACAGGGACAGAGACAGGGACACAGACGAAGACACCGACAGAGATGACAGAGAGGAGAGTCTGATATCGGTCAGACATCACCAAGCTAGAATCAAGAACACAAACACAGGAGGTTACTCGCCTGTGTTGGCCATCAATAATTCCAAGATTTCCATTTTCACCGGGCGCCTTGAACATTGTGATGACACCGGGCAAACCGACACCTTGCTGCTGTGCTGCTTTTGTGAGCAGAGACTTGGCGATGGCTTCGGCACGATCAGGCCGAAACGCTCGGTTTCGTTGCCAGATTGGTGCGCGCGCCAGCGAGTCCTGAGTAAAATCATCAATATCTTAGACAGCATAGGCCTTGATGTCGACGAACCAAAGGTGCGAGGTAGAGCCGTTTGAAGCCTAGGTCGGCAATCAACTTCCCAAAAACAGGGTGAGGAGCAACAGTCTCAGCAATAACAGCAGTCTCGGTTGCAAGAGGAGTCAGGACGTCAGGTTCAGAACTGGACTGAACTACAGGGGCGCCAGGGGTGTGCTGTGGCTCGGAGCCTGTCTTCGGAGCGGGGCTGGACTGAGTTGAAGGTGCGACAGGAGTGTTCTGGGGTTCAGAGCCTGGCTTCGGAGAATAGTCAGCGGAATCTAACGAAAACCCAGGAGGTGGAGCTCCAGGAGGAGAAGGCTTTGCCCCTGAGTGATGCGGAACAAAATAAGAGCGTTCTTCATCTGTAATGCTGTGTGCAAGAGCATTGAGTACGAACTTTCGAGCTTTCAGCAACGCAGGACCAAGACGTTTAGCCTGGGCCTGGAGAAACGGAGCAAGCTTCGCTGCTGTTGAATCTTCGGAGTGAGGATCAGCCGAGAACGACCGCAAGCCTGTCCGCACAAGAGCTGCCCGAGATCGCGAACAGGAGCGAAGCACAAGCATGAAGAATGTGCAGGTGGGCAAGTTGGTTTCCCGCCATATGCATACACGACCAAGCCGCTGCTCATAAGCTCAGGCTGCTGATTTGAGTGGCTTTTTTGCCGGACCCCGGAGATGGGCCAACATTGAGTTGCTTGATTTGGTCAAAAAGGAGCAAGCAACAACACAGGCACAAAGAATTCCAAACAACCAATGAACGCTTCTATGGCGAACAATATGACCATGAGTGCAACCGAGCCTGCAGGCGCGCGCCTGGAGGAGTCCTCCGTCCTGGCTGGTGGGGGACGGTGGTGTGAAATTTGTGGCTTCGGGGAAACAGCTACAACTTGAGGAATCTCCACGACCTTCCGACCCTGCTGAGGAGCAGGGACCTCTTCCACAAACATCCAAAAATGCCCAGAAGAAGCTTGCCAAGTTGGAACGGATGGCGCGTCGCAAGGAGGTGAACAAGCTTGCGTCACAGCAGCTTTCTGGGCCAGAACCCGCAGTGCACAAGGTCTCATTCTCCCACACATGCCAACTCCCAAAATGTTCCCAAATGGTTGAGTTTCAGACCGTATCCAAGGTTAGTGAGCTTCAAAAGTGGTGGGCCAGCCAGCCACCGAGCTGCGCAACGCTATTTGGATCTGCGCACGACCCTTCAGAACAGTTCGTCCTTCTTGATGGTCCACCCTATGCCAACGGGCACTTGCATGTTGGCCATGCTCTGAACAAGGTTTTGAAGGTGGATCTTTGTGCTTCCATGCTGTTGCTGACCCGAGCAACAGGATGCGGCTGTGAAGTCCGCCAGGCTTCGTGGCTATCGCAGCGTTTTACGTCCTGGCTGGGACTGCCACGGTCTTCCTGTTGAGCTTGGTGTCCTGAAAGCTCTCGGCGCGGCTGCCGTTGCTGACTTGACCCCCTCCGACCTTCGAGCATCCTGCCGAACTTACGCAGCACGATGGGTGGAGACTCAGCAGAAGGAGTTTCAGGCTCTCGGGTGGGTTCCGCGCACCGAACTGACACCTGCCCCGAGCTTGCGTGCTCATATTCTGCTGTTTGATTGACGCGTTTTTATGCAGCGTACTTGCGGATTGGAGCTCACGGTATCTCACCATGGACCCCTCGTACGAAGCGAGCGTGCTCAGGGCCCTAGCCGCGCTGGCGGACAAGGGACTCCTGTTCCGTGAGCGCAAGACTGTACCATGGTGCCCCACGTGCACTACCAGGTAGGGTTGAAAAACGTTTTTCTGCCGTGCTCTGACACACTCTTCAGTCTCGCTTCCGCTGAGCTCGAATATCAAGCGAAAACAGACACCACAGCGCTCGTGCTTTTCCCTCTGACAGCCGAGAGTTTTGGTTCAGTACTTTCTGCTCTTAAGTACCGACCGGGTTTTGATCGGTGCGCGAGATTCAAAAAATGCTGTGCGGCTGGTTGTCTCGCTTTATGTGTTTGGGTTTCTCTCAACTCGAAGCGGAAGTGGTGGTGAGAAAGAGTGAGGGGGAGAGAACGTGAGTTGCTGCTGCATCGCGCTGATGCTCTTGTTCCAGCCGCGATGTCTTGGACACCGTAGGTCTCGCATGCTGGACAACTACCCCCTGGACGCTGCCACTCAACAGGGCTGTCGTTGTTCCTCCTGGTGCGTGTCTGTGCACCTCTGAGTCCTCTTCCCATCTTGGATCCGCAGCCGTACAGCCATCCACTGTCTCATATTTTGAGTACCGCCTCGAGTTCTCTAGCCCAAGTTCGCCGTCAAAACCTGAAGCTGAAACTGGCGTGTTCTGAGTGTCGTGGGGTGGTGAGGGCCCAAACTCAACAAACACCTAATCATCTACCCTGCGCTGTCTCTTCCGCATCGCATCCTGAGTCAATCTCGTTCAGGTTCGGACTTGGCGTTGCTCCAAGTCTCCGCTGGCGCGATGTGCCTTGTCCCAGCCTCCCGCGTCGAGGCACTCTGGAGGTGTGTGCCCTCCACTTGCCATCGTGTCGTGTACCATTCCAGCAGCAAGTCAACCTCCTCCTAAGTTTTCGGTCTGATACGACCCCTGTTGTGATTTCCCTTGTCCCTTGTCCGGAGGCATTCTGGAGGTGTGTAAGTTTTCGGTCCGATACGACCTCCTGTTGTGATGTGCGTGTCCCAGGATCCTGTGTGTTGTGGGTGACTCACTATCACCCGACACAGCATGCTCCCTACCACCAAGCCCTCTGACCGGCCTCTCGTGGTGGCCGACCTGCCCCAGACCGCCTTTCATGGCTCCGTGACGACACGCACCCTGGGCGTCACCTCCACCCTCGCTGTGCAGCACCCGACCGACAACACAACACTCCTGCGCCTCTGCGCCGGAGTGACGACAGCGCACACCAACACCCAACGCACCTGTGCAGCACCCGACCGACAACACAACACTCCTGCGCCTCTGCGCCGGAGTGACGACAGCGCACACCAACACCCAACGCACCTGTGCAGCACCCGACCGACACCGGCCGCGTTGTTCCCATCCTAGTGGACAGTCTTGCGCGCGGAGACGAGCGGTGCGGTGTTGTGCACCTTGCGCCTGGCGCTGGTCCTGACGACTACAAGCTCGGGGTGCGGGCTGGGTTGTCGGTGTACTGCCCTGTGACTGCTGACGGTGTGTACTGCCGAACTTTGCCACGCGAGCCTTGCAGATTGTGCTAGATTGGCAACGCGGTTATGTGTGCGATCGTGATTGTGGTTTCACTCTCGTGCCGACTAGCTCGGCGCGCGCTGGGTTATCGTCGTGTGGCTTTGACTCTCCGTGTTCCAGACAAGCCATGGGGTGACACTAAGATGACTTATGATACGGGGGCGACAAACTTACCACCATGTCGGTGTCGGTGTGGCACCAGCCCATATCTTACCGCCTTGTGCAGGCCGCTACAGCGACGAGGTGCGGCCCCAGTCCTGGGCCAGCCTCACCCTCCCCAGCGACGGCGGCCTTGTCGTGCTCGACTTCCTCGCCTCCCGCGGCTTTCTCTTAGCCCAAGGCCAGGTCCACCACGACTACCCCCACTGCTGGCGCTGCCGAACCCCCGTGCTCTTTCGCGCGACGCCGCAGTGGTTCTGCGACCTCCACACCACAGGGCTCGCTCCGTCCG
>QUTJ01031499.1:0-12276 GCA_003573635.1 Goniomonas avonlea | reverse complement strand
GCGCGTGTGCCCAAGGCAGTCAAGCCATTGGTTGCAGCTAAAGCGAGCGCGTGTGCCCAAGGCAACGCACCGGGGTCCCAGGCGTCTGCGGCAGGGGCGACATTGGCACGGCTGTGGCACCGGCGTGCTGCCGATTCTGGAGGCAAGGTGAGACAGGGGGCGAGGCAGAGAGAGACGTGGAGTGATACATGAGACAGGGGAGCGAGACGTGGAGTGATACAGTGAGGCAGAGGGTGAGTGAGAGAGAGTGAGACGTGGAGTGATACATGAGACAGGGGGTGAGGCAGAGAGAGAGCGAGACGTGGAGTCATATGAGGGTGATCGGGTGAGTGATGGAAGAGTGACAACAGCAATGCGAGGACACACCGTGGCTCGCAGTAGAAACGCGAGCGTCTCGTCGTTCGTAAGTGGCGACCTCTCTGCTTCCTCCAAGGCTGTTAGACCAACCTGGGGGAGTGCAGGGTGTGAGAGATGGAAGAACAAAGAGAGAGGGGGGGGGGGAGCGAGGGAGCGAAAGAGCGAGAGAGGGAGGGAGGGAAGGGGGAAGGGGCGGGGGGCAGTGAAGAGAGCGAAGCGAAAGAGGAGCAGGAGCGGGGTGAAGAGGCGGTGAGCGAGGGACGGAGGGGGCACAACTTGTGGGAAGAGAGGGACAGGAGTGGGTGATGGTGGCTTGGCGGGTTGCCGCGGGGCGAGTGGCGGCGACGCTCCGTGGTTGGGTGGTTGAGTGTTCGTTTTGGCTGAATAATGCGAATCGGGTGGGCAAAGGCACCGAGTTGCGGTGACCGAGGTCAGCCTTGGCCTGCAATAAGGACGAGCACATGTCACCGTGACCAAGCCCTGAGGCGTAGAACAAGGCTGTCCGGCCACTCTGCGATCGGTGTAAGCGACAATGCCTTTCTCTGTGAGTGTGGGCGTTTGCACAATGTGTCATGTGCCGACGAATCCTCGTTGCTACCTTGCGTGCTTGTCTGTACTGAGAGTTTCGAGTCCTGACACACCTGATCCGGTTTGTTTGGGTCAGCACGATTCGCTAATAAAATTTGAGCAGTGCCACAAAATCCTCCAGCGGCGGAGTAGATGAGACTCGTTGCGTTGGATCTCTGCACCAGCATCAGCGACAAGCCAGCTGTTTCTGAGCGGCACACCTTGCAGGTAGCGTTGACGTCCGCCCTGTGATTAATGAGCTCCGAGCACACGTTCCCATGGCCATATGCCGCAGCATAATGCAGTGCTGTCAGGCCTGTCTGCGAATAGAAACTCGCTCAAAATTTATGTTGCCGAGTGTGCAAGTCCCACCTTGCTCCCGAGAGTGTTGGGATCGCCACCTTTCTGCAACAGATCTACAAGTGCTTCATGGTTACCCACAGCAACAGCTACCAAGAGTCCAAAGTCAGCCTCCATGTACACGTGCCCGCGTTGCCGCTCCACACTTGACTCGAAGTCAACATGGGTGAGCTGGTACAGCCGACCGCGACTGAGCCCGATAAACCCAATTGGTGGGTAGGTTTCTGCCAGCTCGTGGGTACGGATGTGCTTCTGCATCAAACGCAAGTCAGAACGTGCTCGCTAACACACGACGACGGACCCTTCTCATCAGCTTGATGTGGATGCACTCCTCCGTGAGCATATCCAGCTCAGGGCGAAAAGTTGCGGACCACCCACCGTTTGCGGTATCAAACTCAACCAAGCGCCCATGGTTCTTCTCTTTCCCCGTGATGTCGGTGTACCTCTGACGAGTGACGTACTCTCCAGCCTCATCCGGCCCATGCAACAACGCGAGCTCAGCCATGGGCGGGTCGTGCTTACCCAGAAAACTTCGCTCAGGCAGGCCCTCGGCATGCAAAATCGTCAACCGGATCATTTCGGGCGGCAACGGCGGACGGGAAGCTCGCTTTCCTTCGGGCTGCCACATGTTTGGTTGGCGGCTCAGGACCGCAGTGGAGTCCGAGTGGTGGGTTTCGGGTTTCCGCTATCGAGTCAGCTATCGGATTCGGCGGGTTTCTCTTAGGGAACACGATACTTGTCGGGGAGTTTGATGTGAAATGTCAATATTGTCATGTGTCAAAAAAATAAAATTTTGGAAACCGAAATTCAAGGACTCAAAAAGAGGCGAAACGCTTGTTCAAGCAGCGCGAGCCCAAACAGACAAACACAAGCAACAATGGTGACTGCTGACATGTTCAATGGCGCGGTTGAGAACTTGGTTCACATGGCTGCGAGCAAGTTGGATCAGGCTGTCGACTATGAAAACGACAGACTTGACGAGAAGATCAAGAAGCTTGAGTCCATGGACGATGATGACCTTGAGCGCCTTCGCGAGCGCCGCCTGCAGGAACTCCAGAGGAAGGCACAGCAGATGCAGATGAACCGAATCAAGGGTCACGGGGAGTACCGTGAAGTCTCCGACACCAAGCAGTTTTTCCAGGAGTGCAAGGAGAGCGACCGCGTTTGTGTGCACTTCATGAGGGGCACCACGTGGCGCTGCCAGATCATGGACAAGCACCTGAAGATTTTGGCCCCCAAGCACTTGGAAACAAAGTTTATCAGTGTCGATGGCGAGAAGAATCCTTTCTTGAGCGAGAAGCTTCGCATCACCATGCTCCCATCTCTTGTTTTGATCAAGAACGGCAAGACCGACCACACCATCATTGGGTTCGATGAGATGGGTGGTGACGACGACTTCCCGACTGAAAATTTGGAGTGGCTTCTGCACAGCCGCGGAATGGTAGATGGTGATATGGCTGCGCCTGAGTCTCCAAGAAGTCGGGCGAAGAAGGTCACAGTGGCAACAAAGTCTCTGAGACAAACCTATGCCAGTGACAGCGACGACGACTACGAATGGTAATCCTTCCGCTCGTCACTAAACTGTTAGCCTCTGGCTGTGTAGAATACTATTGACTCTGGGTCAATAATAAACAATATATATATTATCGTGCTTTCCCTGGATCTGTGGATTCTCGTATCTTGTGCGTACAATTTTAGTTTTACTAAATATACGATAGTTTATGAAAACTTGCGGTGGGATCTCAGCATCCGAAGAAATGGAGCGAGCGCATTTTTCCACACCTTGGAAAGACTTGGAGCGAGCGAGAAATGGAGCGAGGCATTTTTCCACACCTTGGAAAGCCAGGTCTTTTGCTTGGAGAAGCAGAAGGTTTCCCACAATAGGTCGTCAGCTGTGAACAATCACAATGCAACCCGCCTGAGTGTGCTTGACCACCTGCAATGAAGTCTTAACAGCAATGAAGAGCTAAGGGGGTAAAACAACTCAAAGTAAACCAAACGAACTCCCAAAATCAACGAGCCAGGCCGGTTGCTTCCGCATTTGGCATGAAGACGTATCCGATACCTGCTCAGTTTAAACTCAAACAGGCTTCAAACATCTTGTGTGACCATGTTTGTGAAGAATTGGGAGTGCTTCCTTATTCAGTAGAGCGTACGGTGGTCCACTTGATCCCCACAAACCCGAGGCTCCCTGACTACGAATTGTCATAGGGCAACCCAACAATAGTGCTTACAGTTTATGAATGACCCATCGAGCAACCACCAACATGAACACCAGTCCAAACTGTTTTGAGCAAGTGACGGGAGTCGTCCAAAAATGGCTCGAGCAGTGAACCCCCCGTCCTGCGGCCTGCCACTCCTGTGCCTTCATGGGTGGCCATATGGATGTTGTGATACTCCGACCACGGTAGTGAGGGTAGTTAGGTACTCGACCATACGGGGTCGTGGCGCAACCGTACCTCGATACCACGGCGGAAAAAGTCTCGCATGACTTAGAGATTACAAACCCAGCCGTGCCCTACGAATGACATCCAGTGTGGATTTGGAGGCACGCACGCGTGTTTCCCTTCGTCCCGTAACTCGCACAATGTCGGCTGCCTCGCTCGCAAGCCTGCCTATTGCCCTCAGGCCAACGGAAGATGATTGGCTCAAGATGTTGGCTGCCCACGTTCATCTTGGCACCAAGAACTTGGACTTCAACATGCACCGGTGAGTTTTCTTAACCTTGAGCGTGGCTCTCTTGTCGCATCTGACAGCACCTCTTCGCCAGCTACGTGTGGAAGCGCCGCTCTGACGGTGCGACTTTGGGTAACATTGTACTTGCGCAGTTGTTGACTTTTGTTATGTGTGCAGGTATCTACGTCCTCAACCTGGCCAAGACCTGGGAGAAGCTGATGCTCGCTGCCCGCGTCATTGTCACCATTGAGAACCCCCAGGATGTGTGCGTCATCTCCGCCCGCCCCTACGGCCAGCGTGCTGTGTTCAAGTTCTCCCAGTACACCGGCTCCCAGTACATTGCCGGCCGCTTCACCCCCGGAACCTTCACCAATCAGACCACACAGAAGTTCATGGAGCCCCGCCTCCTGATCCTGACTGACCCGCGCACGGACCACCAGGTAACCAAGTGTCCTGTATATTTGGCGGACATACCTTGAATGTTGGGTGCTTTTTTTGTGTGTGTTTGGGAAATGCCTGGCCCGGATGTTGACCAGAAAATTTCCAGCCGATCCGTGAGGCGTCGTACGTGAACATCCCCAGCGTCGCTTTCTGCGATTCTGATTCACCTCTGCGCCACGTGGACGTGGCCATCCCTGCCAACAACAAGGGTCGCCAGTCCATCGGTCTCCTGTACTGGATGCTGGCTCGTGAGGTCCTCCGCATGCGCGGCACCCTCTCCCGCCAGACCCCCTGGGAGGTCATGGTGGACATGTTCTTCTACCGCGACCCCGAGGAGGCGGAGAAGGAGGCTGCCGATGCCTACGCTGAGCGCGCCGACGCCATGCCCGTCGACACCACCCAGTTCGGTGGCAACGTCCCCGCTGCCCAGTGGACCGACGCTGCTGCTCCCGGTGGTGACTGGGGCGCTGCCGGCCAGACCGGTGACTGGGGTGAGTGCTTTGATTGATTGTAGCTTTCTTTGTTTTCACCGCATGCGGTTGTTGGGCGTGAGTGAGTTGTTGACGGGAGTTTCAGGCGCGGCCGCTTCCGGCGACCAGCCCTCGTGGGAGGCCGCTTCCTCCTGGGATGCTTCCGCCACGGGAGCACCCGCTGTTGTTGGTGGATTCCCGCAGTAAGTCTTTCGCTGGGTGCAAGCAGTCTGAGAGTTACAGCCGAGTGTGCGCGACCTTACGGCTGCCCAGGGGTAATACATTCTCTTGGGCAGACCACAACGTGTCTCTAGTCTCTTCTCGTTTCGACACGACAATAATGACGTGACCAATCCTTCATTTTGCTGTGTATTTATGGTAACCAAGCTATGGATTCGAGTTGGAAGGATTGCAAACGTCACTGAAGGTGTGCTTGTTGTGGGCAAGGGACGGCTTCGTTGTGAGGAACACCCATGCAAGAAGAAGGGCATCTCGGCTACTTGTCACAAAGATTGCCCGTACCCGAGCGAGCTAGATCTGCACTCATGCATTGAAGTCGTGCGGCAGCAGCTCATTGGAACAGATGTTAGCGCTCTCGCTAGTGTTTGAAAGGACGCACCATTGCGGCACCAAGCGGGCCCCACATCATTCACGTGCTCGCCACTCGCCGAAACTGTGTTGGTCAGCCCAGACTCCCGAGTTCTATCCAGTGCAGTTACTCCGAATCGTCGGTTGATAGTCAAGCTATGGGGCTACGGGCGTGTGGGATTGTCGGTTTCACGGAAACGGCAAGTCCGGGTGAACTCAATCCCAGCTTGGGCACTGCCGCACCGCTTCGACACCAGTCGCCAAAAAACGCTGTACCTCAATGCCGCGAGCGTTTCTTTTTGATGCTGTCAAGCGCCTGCGAATCCCTGTTACTCGTCCGAACGGCCTTTGGCACAAGTTGGCCTCTCTGTATCAAAGTGATAGGTCCGGCGATATCCGACAAGCCCTCAAGAGTTATGCTGGAGCCAAGGGTCTCCGCCTGCTCCAAAGCATTGGCAATCCTGAATTGGAATCAGAGCTTGAATTCGAGCTCAAGGTCAAGCCTTCTCGCATTCCAAACAGTGGAGATGGGCTGTTTATTTCAGGAAATGCAGCGTCGGGCGAAGCAATCTGCTTGTATCCTGGCGCCGTTTTGAGCCCCACCGAGTTCTTCCGCACGGCAGCGCGGAGACTGATAACGGACCCAGATGAAGATCGTCCTGACAAGCTGGAATATTGTCTTAGAAGGTAAAAACTTTCTTGTGGTCGCTCCCGCTGACGACTTGTCTGCAGGTTCGACGACGTTGTGATCAATGCAAATGGTGCCGCTGATATACCTGAGCGCAAACATGAGTTCGCCGACGGCCATCGCATCCAGCATCCTCCGAAAGGGGTGACTCCAAACGTCATTCCGATTGATATTGATTTCGCAACCGACCTCCCACCGGAGCTTCAGGCATTGG
Source organism: Goniomonas avonlea (assembly GCA_003573635.1). NCBI lineage: Eukaryota > Cryptophyceae > Goniomonadida > Goniomonadaceae > Goniomonas > Goniomonas avonlea. Next base: position 5,915 of record QUTJ01031499.1, on the reverse strand, counting down.
TTCCGAACGCTGCAGTCGGAGCAGGCATGAGCTCATTGCTCGAACGCAGCGACTGCTGTATGGTTGGGATTGTATGCATTGCCCTTCGTGATCTCAAAGATGAGGAGTTGTTCCTCGACTACCGCATGCCAGCCCTCAACGCTCCAGAGTGGTACAGCCAGGTCGAGTACGGTGAAGCAGGCCTTGAAGAAAATTATGCATAGGAGTTCGTGGCGGTGGGAACAATCCTACATGGATTTCAATCGTGAATATTCGACCGGGTCATTCACGATTATATATCTTTCATTAAACAGCCACTTCTAATTGATTGGCGTGCTGGTTGCGAATGCTGCTGTGGGTTAACAACAGCCAAGCGTAGAGCTTTGCGGAGCACTGTAAGGGCAGTGAGTTAACGATGATCCTCAGCCCACCCGCATCAGGCCTAACTTCGCACATCGCATACGGCAGCATCACGCAGGAGAAGCCCGACAAAATGAGAATCCGCAGCTCCCGAGATTGAAGACACAACAATGCGAAACAGCACAGTCGCCCACCAAGAGCACTCCGCACCCCAGCGCACCAGGCACGCAGCGCCACCAGGAAAACTCAGCGCCAACCAAGCGCACTCCGCACTCAGCGCCAACCACAAGGGGCACGACAAGTCAACCACCGAGCACTCTGCACAACCAGCGCACCAAGCGCAGTGCCAACCAGCACCAAGGCACCCGCACTCAGCGCCAACCACCAGGAGCACCACGAGCGTCAACCCCAGAGCACTTCGCACCAACAGCGCAACAAGCACGCAGCGCCAATCACCAGGAGACAGCGCCCCCCCAAGCGCACTGCGCACTCAGCCACGACCCAGCATGAGCCTACCACGAGCACCACCACAGCAGCCGAGCCAGCACCGCACGCACGCCCTTCGCCGCAGAACAACGCGTACGCCGCAGCAACGCCCGCAGAACAATGCGTACAGCGCACCACCCCTCAAAATGCACGAAGCTGGAGTCACCCATGGACGCACCTGTGCTGCGACCGCCGACAAAGGACTCCAAGCGAGGGCCTGACGGCAAGTTGAGGACATGGAATCGGGCGTGGACTCGGTCGTCAGAGGAGAAAATCACCAACGGCCCATCCCAGGACCGCCGAAACCGCCACCGCCACCGAAACCGCCACCCCCGAAACCGCCGCCACCACCGTAGGCGCCGGCACCGAAACCGCCGCCGGCACCACCGTAACCGAAACCACCGCCGCCGCCGCCGCCGTAGCCACCCATGCCAGGCTTGGGGGTCTGGCACTTGAAACAGGCTAACCTACTGGCGTAGCAGTTGGCCTGGCATTTCGGGCACGCCCAGTCGCCCGGTCGAACATCGCCCTCGTGTGGCTGAGCCCCCGGCTTTGGGGTGTTGCACTTGAAGCAAGCGAACTTGTTCTTGTACACGTTCGCTTGGCACTTGGGGCATGTCCAGTCCCCCTCGCGGGTCTCACCCCGATCAGTGCCGGGCTTCCAGGCGTCCTTCGGATCAACCGGGATATCGGCACTTCCGTCGGCCGGCTTCGCTGTCTGGCATTTGAAGCACGCGTTCTTGGACGCGTACACAAGTGCCTGGCAGCTCGGACACTTCCAGTCTCCAGGACGAACCTCTTCCTTTTGAGCTGCGGGTGGTCGAACCACCGGCGGCAGGATCGTAGGGGGCGCACCGACTGCGGCGGCTGCAGCAGCAAAGCCAGCTGCAAAACCTTCGCCAAAGTCTCCCTCGGGCAAAGCTGCAACGCTCGCCCCATTTTCAGGTTTGGGTGTGTCGCACTTGAAGCAATTCAGTTTGGATGCGTAGACGTTGGCACGGCAGTTCGGACAGGTCCAATCCCCCGGACGAGGAGGCGCGCCACGGTCTCCAGCGCCAAAACCACCTCCAAACGCAGGAGCGGGAGGGAAACCTCCTCCTCCAAATCCACCACCAAAACCACCTCCATACCCGCCACCGAAGCCGCCCATGACAGGTTTCGGGGTCTGGCAGCGGAAACAAGCGTTTTTCGAAGCGTAGACGTTCACTTGGCATCCGGGGCAGGTCCAGTCACCAGGTCTGGCATCCTCGCGCCCGGGAAGCGGCCTGGGTGTGTGGCACCGAAAACAAGCTGTCTTGGAGGCGTACACGTGGGCCTGGCATGAAGGGCATGTCCAATCGGTCGGGGGCTTGGACGTCCCGCAACGGAAGCAAAAGACTTTCGAAGCGTACACGTTGGACGAGCATGAAGGGCATGTCCAGTCGCCAGCTCGCACCTCAGATTTCGGACTGCGACTGCGATTTCTTGGAGACTGCTCCCCGCGCTGCGGCGACATCGAACGTCCGCGCTCTCCCATTTTTTCGCTGCGAAGCCGACCGAATGACCGCGGGTCACTTTGACAGCCAGTCGGATTTTTTCGCGTTAGTGTGAGAAAGTTAGTGTCGGATCATGGATCCGGGACATTACTCCGCCGCCCTCATCAGCGATGGAGTCGTGGCATTTTGCGCTGCATCAGTTGCGTGCGTCGAAAGAGGACGCGGCAATGCTAAAGCAAGCGTTTTACAACGCGCTTGCCAACGTTGCGGTAATTGTTTTGGGGCTGGCTCTCGGCTTTGGTGTGTTTTGCATTTTTGAATCCTTTCTCCGCCCGCTTCTCTGGGCTGTGCTCGTTGGAATGTTCCTCCACCCCATCAAACAATCCTTGATTGTGCATATGCGTCATTGGTTGGACCACCTCCTTCGAAGCCAAAGAACCCTTTGCGTGGGGCTGGCCCTTTTGCCATTTCAACTCGTCGATGCGCTGACAGCGACGGTTTACTCGCAATGCCGGCATTTTCTGTTTTTGGTCACGTGCTTGATGTGTTGTTTCTGCCTCGAAGATGTGTCCCACATAGTGTATGGTGGAAGCGCAGTCATCTTTGGTGGGATTTCAACTTCATATTGGACTGTTGCGCACATCGCCGCAGCGACGACCGCCACGATCAAGCTGGTCCACCCCCTTCTTTACCTTGGTGACGATCGCAAATGCCTTGTTAAAATGTAACTCATTTTATTACAGGGTCTCTTTTTGTTGGCTTTGTGGGGCTTGTGTGGTTTTGCTGGCTTCACGAGAATCCGGTTTTGCAAAAGTGTTGCTCAGTTTCGGTCTGGTTGTTCACAACTCTGTGGGCAATTCCCTTTCTTTTCGAGTCACTCGGGCTGGCTGGTACTGCGGCCGTATTAGCACCAATGCTAGGACTCTGTTTGTTTGGGCTTGGGGGAGCAGAGGTTGGTGCCTGACCCGTCATGAACAAGAGACTAAGCTTCCACAGGTAGACGAGACCAGACGCACCCCAACAGTGGGGCGGGGATCGTTGTACTCCCCGGCAATGGAGGTATGTTGCACTTACGTTTGTTATGCCGAGTTGTCCTTTTTGTTATCACTGTGCTATCAGCATGACCCCTGACAGACCGTCGCGATTAAATCGAACCATGTCGTTGTCGTCCTGGGCGTTGCATTCCTTGTCATGGCGAGCGCCAAGGTGGTGCCGTGGCTGTTCGTCGCTGTTGTGTTGACTGCCTCCTGCCGCATTATCTGGTCCCAGCTGCTTGCTGCTCAGTTCACACGCGTGCTTGACTCTTGGAAGGTAAGCGGTGGTGGTGGCGGTAATGACTGTCCGTGACACGTGTGACACGGGTCACAGGGCGCACAGCAATTCTCGGTGTTCGTTGTGGCACTCATCCCTGGACCTTTGTGGGCACTTTGGTGGCTTTTCCGGTGAGTGCCCCCCCGGTTTCCTCTGTGTGTGCGCGCGCGCTCTCTGTCTGTCTGTCTGTCTGTCTGTCTGTCTGAGAGAGAGAGAGAGAGACAGTGTGTGTATGCACTCACTCACTCCCCCCCCCCCGCCAGAGAGAGAGAGAGAGAGAGAGAGAGAGAGAGAGAGAGAGCGAGACAGAGTGTGTTTGTGTGCACACATACTCGCACGCGCACGTGTGTTTGTGCGTGAGTGGGCGTGTGCGTTGTGTGTGGTCGCGAGTATGTGGGTGGGCGTGCGTTTGTGTACGCGGGCTCCTTTGATCCTGTACAACAGTCGCGGAGACAGGCGGGTGATTGGTCTCCTGCACTTCCATCTTGACTCCATTGTCACACTGCTTGTGTTGACTGTCATGCTGCTTGTGCTGACCTCCATGGGCATATTTTTCGCGGTGCAGTTCCACAGTGAAACGACCGAATTGCTTAACGCGAGTGCGGACTTGTGGCACGCACGTGGGGTTCCACTGGTACGACCCCCCCCCCCTCCCTACTCTCGTTCTTCCTCCATCTCACTTCCGCTCCCCCGCCCCCTCTTTCTCACTCTCCTCCCTAACCCCCCAGATCCGTGGGCCACCCAGCAGCTTTTTACCAGAGTGGCTTGACCCCACCCGAATCGATGAAACAGAATCGATGAAACAGATTTGAATCGACCTGACGAACCCACGGCCGTAGTGAAAACCAACCATACTTTTGCACCAGTTGCCGATTGCCTCACATTCTGTTTAGATCTTGTTACGAAGCAACCACTAACGAGCTTCTCTATCGATCTCCAGCATTGCTAAGAGCCGCTGTTGCAGGTCACATCGACGCTTCGAGAGTGGACTGGAGAGGAGTTCAACCACACCGTCGTGTCGACGCAACTCGAGGGCGCGCGACAGTGGGCTGAGCACCAGGTGAGTCGCACACCAGGTCAGTGAACACCGGTGCGACAGTGGGCTGAGCACCAGGTGAGTCGCACACCAGGTCAGTGAACACCGGTGCGACAGTGGGCTGAGCACCAGGTGAGTCGCACACCAGGGCAGTGAACACCGGTGCGACAGTGGGCTGAGCACCAGGTGAGTCGCACACCAGGTCAGTGAACACCGGTGCGACAGTGGGCTGAGCACCAGGTGAGTCGCACACCAGGTCAGTGAACACCGGTGCGACAGTGGGCTGAGCACCAGGTGAGTCGCACACCAGTGAACACCAGTCTGAGGAGGGTGCGACGGAGTGTGTGGCGCGCTCAGGCCAAACACTTGGGGCTTGAAGCTTGCGTTCACGCACAGTGTATTGAGTCCAGAGGTAACGAGTCCGCAGGGTGTGGCGAGTGCAGACGATTGCTGACCTGTGCTACGCAGGGCACAGAGTTTGTCGAGTCCAAGGTCAAGGAGTACACAGGGTACCAGCTCGACATTGTCGGTGTGCGCGAGTGGCTCTCGGCGACATTCGGGAACAATGGCACTGCTGTTGCCATGGAGTGGCGCCAGGTGTGAACCGACAACTCGTGCGTGGGCACGGTTGCCGCCATTACCTGCCACTCCTCCCCCCCCACACTCCGATCCCTCCCTCACCCCTACTCCCACTCCCTCGCTCCCAGTCCCACTCGCTCCCACTTCCACTCCCCCTTTCCCGCTCCACTGCCTCTCCCACTCCGATAACCCTTCCCCCAGGTGATGGGCCAGGTCATGGCCATGTCTGAGGACGAGAGCATGATGCAATTTCTATCGGACAACATCTCGACCATCCGAGGCTTCCTCGTCACATTATGGGTGCAGCTCAGGCAAGCCAGACAATATATTGACCCAAGGCATGAGGACCGCTCGCTCAGTGATTTCCAGACGGTTTGAACAATTCCCCACCCATTACCTCTCCTGGACCGGTCCCCTGCGGTTAGACGCTCCTCCCTCCCGCTCTCTCTTGCCCCCTGGAGCAGGAAGGGCACGAGCCCACTACAACCCCAAATCCGCATTGCATCGTTTCTTCTTTGTTTTTCTTTCAGTACACTCTTTGAGGATACGAATGGCGTCAAGTAACACTGGTGTTTCGATTCGAACTGCACGATGACCTGGAGCGATCGAGTTTAGCTGTCTGCGTCTATGTCTGCCGCTGGTGTGCGTGCTGTGTGTGCGCGAGCGATGTGTGCGCGAGCGATGTGTGC
>QUTJ01031498.1:0-12261 GCA_003573635.1 Goniomonas avonlea | reverse complement strand
GAGAGAGAGAGAGAGAGAGAGAGAGAGAGAGCGAGAGAGAGAGCGAGAGAGAGAGCGCGCACGCGACAGAGAGATGCTGAGCGAAAGGAGTGGAGTGGGGAGGGAAGAGACCGACGTGGAGTTCGGTGGGTTCGGAGCGACTCTTTCTTCTCGTTCTACCGAGCGAGCTGCGAGCAGAACTCACCGCCATTATGCCGGTGCAGAGGGAGGAGCGCGCAACGTTGGCCTCACTCAGTCGGCCCAGCGCAGCCATTTCACGAGCTTTTGCCTTTGACAACTCTTCTGACAGGTGACTGGCCTGTGGGACCCCAGCCTAGAGGTGGGATAGTCAGATTGGCAAGGGAACGACAGGGTCCAGTCCCCCCCACCGCCCCTCCCCCTCTCCCGTTCGTCGCTCTCACTACTCCGTCTGTCCGTCCGCCTGTCTGTCCGTCTCTCTATGGGCGTATATGGAACCTGCCATCCAGGGACTTCACTTAGCGTGGCCGTGTGTGCTTTGTGTGCTGTGTTGTTGTGGTTGGGGTGTGTTGCCGTGTTGCCGTGTTGCCGTGTTGTGCACGCTGTGTGTTGCTATTGTCACCTGCTGGTACAACTGGGTCGGAGATAGCGGGGTAGGTAGTGTACTGGAGGACGACGTGGGGGCCGTGGGGGATGGTGGGGACGAAAATCGCGAAGGTGGCTGCGAGCGTATTAGGCGGTAACAGAATCAGATACCGTAAGAAAAGGCGATTGCAGAAGGTGATATCGAGGAGAATTACTATTCTTGTATCTGATTTCACAGAATGAATGCTCAAAGATACCCGTAAACCGATCACGATTGGACCCCGCGACACAGCACACAATAACACACAACACAACCACCAGAACACACAACAACACACCGCGCGCAACATACTACCCCAAACATCTATCAGACGACAAGAAAACTCACAAGCGCAACAACGGCCTCGTCCAAGGCAGTAATGCGACGCCATAACTCGCGAACCTGTCAACCTCGTCAGGAACGAGCACGTGCCCTCTTGAACAGACGCTGAAAGCGTAGGGATGCAAGTGGGTGGGAGAGTGTCGATAAGCAGAATTCTGCGGGACGAAACGCATTGCCGACAGTGTCTGTTCCACCAAATGCCAAGGTAGAGGCTACCCGAGGGACCCACAGATTTGAGACAGGATTTCGAGTGTTATCTCAGTCTATCAGATCAGCGCTGTGCTGCTCAGATCGCCGTCGATATAAATCAAAGGAGGAGCTCTAGGAGTGAGACGATTCTGGATCGAAAAGAACTGGCTCACAGAGAGCTGCGAATTCGAGCTCTAGGAGTGCCAAAATGCGTACCACCGGTGTGCCGTCTCGCTCGATGGCCTGCGCTGTAATGAGCCGGACCTGGCAATATGGTGAGACTTAGAGTTACAAGAGCGGTCGGCTCGGTTGTAGAGAGGGTCAGACGAGGTACACCATAGTTCGCCCTGCAATCGAACTCAATCACGCACGGGACAGCTGGTAGATATCTTGAATCAAATGGATTCAGGTCGCTCGAAGCAATGAGGCGCCCACGAAGGCACCACCACTCACCAACGCCTCGTACTCCTCCCCACCACTGCACAGCGTGGAAAAATTCTCGGAAAATCCGCGCACAACAAACCACTCCACTACCTGCCCCGAACCCCTTTCGCTCGCTCGCTCGCTCGCAGAGACAGCAACCCACAAGTTGCTTCTCGTCCCTTGCACCTCTTGAACGTCCTCTCTCCCTCTCTTTCGCCAAGAGGAACGATGGAGGAGTGAAGCCGCGGCTGCTCAAGACCGAGTGCACTCGTGACGCCTGTCAAGCACCACCATCACCTATCCCCACTTTTGCCATCACGGCCACCACACCCCGCCCCACTACACCACCCGAGAGCCGGGCAAGCAGAGCAGGACACACCTTGGCGTTTCCGCGGCTGCTCAAGTACGAGTTGATTTGTGACACCTGTCAAACCAGTGTTAGCACTTCCCCCTGGTTTGAATTCACAACGCCGGTCACAACGTCGCCGCGCCCCTCGCTCTCAACCAGCCACACCTGAGACTGGATCAGCGCCCGAGCTGCAGAGGCCTCGCTCGCAAGCTGCGCTACCTCGCGCTCTCGCCGAGATGGCGAGCCCGCCCCGTCAAGCTGGCAAGCACGTGTCAGTGACAGTGAAACACACGGGCATGCTCACGGCCAGAACGCAAGTGTACCACTGACCCTCACAGCAGGTCCTCTCTCTAGAGTTGCCCAGGGCCGTTCTGGCCAATCCCAGTGGACGTCTCCCTGCTCCATTCGTATCCTCGCGCTCCTTCCGCTCTCGTCCGCCCCCCCCCCCGCCCCCCCATCATTCTCCCTCCTGCCTCTCACCTCTCCCTAGAGTGTCACTCACCCCTCGTTCCACTTTTCCCCCCTCTGACCCCTCACAATTTCCCTCCATCGCTCTCCCCCGTCACCGCTTCTCATTCTCCCTCTCCTCCTTGGTGTTGCGTTACCGACCGCACCACTCCACACTGAGTGGTCCACACCGCACCGCTCCACACCTCCCCATATCTCGATCCCTTCCCTACACACCTTGGACAGCAAGTCGAGCACACGCGACCACAGCTGTTGCGACACGTCAGACCCTTCTGAGCCAACGGACGTCGCGGCCTCCACCTGCCACGCATGTTGATTTTGGTGTGACGCTGGAGAGTGAAGGCATCGCAACGTGTTCCATGTGTTGCAAAATGCTGCAATCTCACTCTGGGGGAAGAGGAGAGAGGACGGTGAGAGAGGAAGATGAGAGAGGAGAGAGGAAGAGGAGAGGAAAGAGGAGAGAGGAAGAGGAGGAAGAGGAGGAAGCGGAGAGAGGAAGAGGAGAGTGGAAGAGGAGAGAGGATGAGGAGGCGGAGGAGCGGGGACCAGGCGACACCTTTGCTTGAGTGTCCCACGGCCGCTGTAGGAACCCAATGACAAGTTTGACAGCATGTTCTAGTCGGGCAAATGCCTGTTGGTCATTGGACGCCCTGCAGAGCGTCTTGTCAGAGGACACAGTAGGACGCCGTGCAGATGACACCCCGACGTGGCACTGCCACACTCACACTCCCGTGACAAGTTTGACACTTACAAAGAGAGCACTCCTGTGAATCTCCACACGGCACTCCAACAACGCCACTTCCAAACTCACATTCCCGTGGCAAGTTTGGCAGCATGGCACTTGTTCGAGCTCAGACTCCCGTGGCAAATTTGACGACATGGCACTTCCAAACTCCATCCAGTGAATCACCGCTCCAACATGACACTTTCAAGCTCGCGACTTCCTGCTCCGCCGTCTAAGGAGTACAGTGTCGCACCTGTCCATTTGCTCTCGGCAAAGAGATTCGGAGTCTTGCACAGCCCGCAGTTCAAGGCGCAGACCAACCAGCTCTTTTGACTGCCATCGGGTTGTGTCAAAGTCACACGGCCTTTTTGCGCCTCAGCCTGTTCATCTCTCTCTCTCTCTCTCTCTCTCTCTCTCTCCCTCTCTTGCTCCTTCTCTTGCCCTTTCTTTGTCTCTGTCTCTGTCTCTATCTCTGTCTCTGTCTCTGTCTCTACAGTGTCTCTGTCTCTGTTTCGATCGCCCCCCCCCCGTTTCCGGAGCGCTTCCAGAACCACGTCTAAACCAGCGGCGCGTACCACCACCACCGTCACTGGTGCCACTGTGGGTCCGCCGCACCACCTGCACCATTCGCACCACCAACACCACAACGGCCTCCGCCAGCTTGAAGCCCAAAAACACGGTTGAAAATAAGACTGAATATTCAGGGTTTTAACTGTTTGGAATTAATTCCGATTCTAATCCAGGTTTTTTGTGCTGGTTCAAATTCAGACTATTCAAGCTTAATGAAGCTTGGGCCAGGTGGGGCACCTGCTCGTCCAGAGCCTCTTGAGCGACAGCGAGGTCGCGGGTGCTGCACTCGAGTTTCGTCGTGCAGCTGCACATGGCTTCCGCAAGACGGTGAGCCTGCGGTGCCAGGTCAGATAACATCCTTAGGGACCTCGTGTACGTGTCTGGCCTGCGGTGCTAGGTCGGATAACATCCTGAGGGACCTCGGACATATTTGCCAGCGGCACCAAATCTGGTAACCTTCGGAGGCATCTATTGCACCTGTGTCCAGCCAGCGGTGCAGATAGCATTCATTGGAATCTCGTACACGTGTCAACAGCCACAGTGGCATAAGCACGTCCCACTCTGTTTCCTTGCGCCGCTAGTGCCTAGTTGACCCAGCGCCTGGTTTTCAAACCTTCAGGGGCTGCAGAGTGCTGACCTCCCCGCTCGCTCAAATCTCTCGTTGTCGCACAATGTCACTCCCATCGCCCCAAGCTCGCTCTCTCCCTCTGCACACACGCTCACGAAGGAGGAATACGATGAGGAGAATCTAGTACCAGTGCTGTAAGTCCTGGGATTCAAAAAAAAAAAAACGACCTGTCTGACTGACTGAAAATAAACGACCTGTCTGACAAAAGTATAAGGGAAAGATTTCTGTCCATTTTAGTCCTTGACTGCGTTCAGGTGTTGGTGAAACCTTGGAGAAACCATAATCCAATAACTACGGCGCGCGTGCTCGTCGACGGATGTTCGTAATCGATCGAGTGGGAGCGGAGAGACGGAACTCATGTTGGCGAGAGCTTACCACGCTGCCGGCGTCCAGGCGTCCAAGCAGCTCTTGCAGTCCCGTGGAGGAAGTAGCCGCCGTGCTGTGCCATCAAGTTATCGTTCTGTCTGGTCGAGATCGATTTGTCCCTCGCCCTGAGAGAGTGCTACTATGAGGAGGAGGATAGATCTCGGTCGCTTCAACTTCCCTACTCAGCCACTCTCTCACTTCCAGCACATTGCCACATCACACGCACATTGCAGCGCCACACCACCTGGCACACCTATGTGAGCTCATGTGAAGCACATTGCACGAGTTGTTCGTCCAACACAGGTCCGTCAGCCCCAAAAGGTCTGGCGCTGTGCTGCTCCTCCAGCACAGTTCACTTCGTCTCTCCGTTGACCCTAGACAAACGTTCCTGGGCCGCACCTCAAGGCCACGAGTTGCTCCTCCAGCACTGTCCACTTCGCCTCCGTTTCGCCAGCTCGACGATTCAAGTCAGCATCGAGGTCCGAGATGTGTTTGCTCATCTGAGCACTCGCCTTCTCGGCATCTGCTTTGCTCCGTTACCGACAATCCCGAAAAGGGAATCTCGCCTCATCAGGAGAACTTTGGTGCTTTTCGGGTGAAGCTTGCTGGTGAGTTTGGTGAAGTTTGGTGAAGTTTGGTGAAGTTTGTGAAGTCTGGTGCATCTGCTCGTTGGTGAAAATTGGTTCATCTCTGGTTCTGTTGAATTAGATGTCTCCATTAACTGCCAGGTGTGTCATCGTCGTCATCATCATCATCATCATCATCATCATCATCATCATCATCATCATCATCATCATCATCATATCCGATTACCACTGGTTGACCTCAGGTAGTTGATCGTCCACCAGTGGATTGGACGATTTCTGGCAAGATTGTGGCGGATTTAGGGATCTTTTGGACGAGTCGACGATTGTAGGGGGATTGGGGAAGGACTTTTGCGGACAATCCGCCAGGTTTAAACTCTAGAGACTTACCGGTGAGCTGCAGCTCCAGCTTTGAAATTTGGGACCTCTGACTCTGCTCCGTGCGTTTGTGGTTCTCAACCTCCTGCTGGAGCACGTCGATCTGCCGCTGCGCTGAACTCAATCGCTGTTGCGTCTCGCTTAATTGGCTAGCTTGCGGGGTCACGCTGGTGCTCTTGGCCATGTTCTCCAGGCGATGCTGGAGTTCTGCGACACGCTCTGTCTGCGTGACTACAGCGCGGTCGGCAGCAACAAGGCGGCGAAATGTCGGTGTGATGATGTCCCAAAGTTTTCTCACATAGTGTGTTGAGAACTCGGCTCTGGTTAGATCCTCATCTTCAAGGCTCGGGCTCTGCAGAAGACTGCACGCTTTGAGCACATCGATCTCAACCTTAACGCGAGCGTTTCCCAAAGCTTCCTGGTGCTCCTCAGCAGACCGCTTCTCGGAAAGCTGGCGGGCCATGTCTTTCATCTTGACCCAAACCTGTTTGATACTCTCCATGCCGTTGGCATCCACAAGTGTGTCCACATCGCTCTGCCATTCTGTTTGGATGCAGGACTGCATCAACTCTAGCTGTCGCCGGATCAAGCGCACTTCCGCTTCTTTGCTCGCTGCCTGATAGCTGGCTTCAACCAGATCCCGGCGCATTCGAGGGATCGACTCCGAAGCGGCACTGGCTGGCGTGGTCATCCTTTTGCTTTCGTTACGGACGGGTTGCGGAGTGGAATAGTTGTCAGGAAAGGCAACGCGAGCATCCAACTCATGCAAGAGATCATCCATCACTTTAGCCACCTATAATGGAGCTGTGAGAAATCCACATGGGTTCGACAGAGACGGACCGAGACGCGGCCATTTCCAGTATCGTCAGGGCTCGCGACAAGGCCAGAGAGATGCTCAGGACAGACAGCCATGGCAGGTCCACTACCGGTAGAAACAGGCTTGAGTGATTGAAAAGATGCCATATCCTGCTGGAGGTCGCTGAAAAGCCCGCCGACGGCCTCTTTATGAGGCATGGGTTGTGCTCAGCAGGCCCACAATGACAATGGCTGCTTTTTGAATTTCTTGAATTTTTTCCGGATCATGTTCCTATTCTGATCCCAATCTATCATTAGGACCCTCTCTTTCCGCGGCTTCTTTTCTCTCTTCTCTCTCTCTTCTTCTTACTTTTCGTTTCCTTCTTTACGAACTTGGGAGACTGTGCGTGTCGCTCTCTGTCGGCGGCCCAAGCAGAGTCGCAGAGAGAGCCAACCAGGCCGACGCTCCTAGAGAGTGTGGCTGATACGCAGTTCCTAACGGTTTGAAAAATCTCTCTTAGAGGATTCAAGCCATTCAGGAAAGGAAGAGAGAGATCGAGAGAGAGTTTATTCAAGCATCCTGAGATCTAGAGTATTCAAGGCCTATAGGAAACTGCTGAGCAGCCACAGATCCGTAGATCTGCCGAGTGAGCTAGAAGGAGGACAGAGAGGATCTAGTGGGGAAAGGCCGGACACAAGAAGTCACTTCAAGTCAGTACGTATACATCTCGATGTTACAATAGCCGCACAGGCTCCAGACTTGTAACGATTTTGGAGAAAGAAAGTTGAAAAGTGAGGAAACGAAACAAAAAACACAAATCAAAGCAAAGCAGCCGTCAGTCTTGATTGGAGAGTTGACGCATTACCCGGTTTTTTATGCACGCTGCTCTGACACGTCCCTGGGCTCTCGAAGCTGCGTTGAAGCARYYTTCCCAATCCAGGCGCTGGCCCCTCGCGATCTTAAGCGGTTCCGTGTGAGGCTTGCGCCTCCAGCCGTGCAACCGGGATATACGGGTAGAAAAACACCACGTCCAGGCACACGGTGACATCGGCCTTACGGAACACCAACACACTTTTATTAAATCATTGAATCACACATCTCACAGTTCACAGTTCAAATCCAACAGGTTCGGGCTCACACATGACTCAGTGAGCCACAATCCACTTGAAAACTTTTGAGGCATGCAGAGGTCAAACCCTAGCGCAAAGAGAAGAGAGAAGAGAGAAGAGAGAAGAGAGGAGAGAGGAGAGAGGAGAGAGAAGAGAGAACGAACAACCTGGCAACAATCCGTAACCTCGGAGGCCTTCTGGAACAGTCCTACGACAGCTAACCTGAAAGATCTGACACAATTTCTGGTCGCGTAACAGCACGTGTTTCAAGTCCAAAGAAACTCGGAGTAACATATCCAGAGTTCGGGATCCACGGAAATGACATCTGGTCGAGCAAACTGACTCTGAAGGCCCAATGTTGACGTTTGACGCTGACACCTTAACGAGCTTGGTGTCGGCCTAATCCCGAGGACAGGATGGGTGTTGGTGTTGGAGAGTGGGTTGTCTTGGTGGCCCGGCTGTTGGCTGGAAGGGGATCAGGCTGAGGGATGATGGGGACGCGTTGAGCATCTGCTAGTAGAATATTCTCTCTCTCTCTCTCTCTCTCTCTCTCTCTCTCTCTCTCCGCCCTCCCTCCCTCCTCCCTTCTATTTCTCCAGTGCCCACCCAGAGATCCATCCATCCACAGTACGAGCGTCGAGTGCAACAGGGGGGGGCGTGCCTGATATGCAACACTGGCATACACAGACCTCTCTGACCTTGACACACTCTGCGGAGTACCTCCGTCTTGGTCTCTCTCCCTCACACTCACATACGTGGTCTGGGTCCACCGGGAACATATCATGGAGCTCACCAGCGGGCAGAGGAGGGTGATGCGGAGGAATGTGCTTGGGTCCTGGCGAGGCGGCAGTCGCCACTGGGGATGTGCGTGTTCGGGGCTTGGTTGGGTGGAGATCACGGCCAAACCCTGGGAGCGTGTTGAGTGATTTCCACAGAACAAACTGTGTCCCTCCCGTCTGCAGCAAACACTCTCTCCTCTCGCCCTCCCTGAACATTGTTCCCATTTTCTCACAACATACACATGATGCTGCGTACAAACCACCAAAAGAGCACACAACGTACCGTGTTCCCTGGCACCGGGTGAGTGCCCGGGTGAGTGTGTGGAGGCCTTAGGCGTCGGGGAGGTCTGCGGCTTGTGGGTCGGCGAGCGTACTAGCGGCTTGGGCGTAGGGGAGGGCGGTGGCTTGTGCGTAGGGGAGGGCGGCAGCTTGTGCGTAGGGGAGGGCGGCAGCTTGTGCGTAGGGGAGGGCGGCAGCTTGTGCGTAGGGGAGCGTTGCGGCTGCTTCGTGTGTTAGGAGGTACATGGATTCCAAGGACCAGGGTACTCATGTGGTTGCTTATGGGGTGCTCCTGATGCGGCGACAAAGGGCACTGGAGCGCATTGGGCACTTGTATCACGACTGAGCACGCACCAAGTTGTCAGGGTCCGCGTTGTCCGAAGCAGCTGTCTGCTTAGCCTCAGCAAGCGCTGCGACCCTGTTCAAGTACCCCTCAGGGAGGAAGTTCGCGTCCGAAAACAAGTCTTGGGGAGTCTTCTTCTCTGCGGCGTGCCGGTCCTGCGTGAGAGTCAGTCTGCTGGCAGGCTGCATGTCAAGCGGAGAGAGAGACACATGTTCATCAAGCCCAACCGGACCCACCCACACGCACCTGTAAAGGCGAAGCCCTCACAGGAGTGTGAGCAACAGATAGAGAGGGCGCATGGTCCACCGCAGGGATTTCAACAGCCGCCGGTTTCTGGGATGCAACGACTGCGTGATGAGTGAGATAAGCGTCATGTAGGTGGTACGAGGTGTGAGTGTGAAGGGTGTGACCAGTGGGAGGGGTGTGGATGTGTGGGTGTGACGGAGGCAGTGAAGTTGATGTGCGCTCTGTGGTATGATGGATGATTTTTGGTGTGGTATGATGGATGATTTTAGGTGTAAGCCATCATCGTTTTTCGGATGCTGCGTGTGTTTCGACTGTCATGCGTGATGGTGTGATACTTGTGGGTGAAGCGAAAGCTTTTTTGTAGGAGGTGTATGTCCCAACCCAATTTCAAAGAAGAACTCTGGGGGTGATGCGCACCTGGCTGCGGGGCTTTCGTGGCAGGAGGAGTAGGAGGCACATAGAGGCTAGCTGGCGCCAGTCGGACAGGTACAAACACGTGGCTGTCGCTCTCGGCGCAACCCGGTGCTCCGTACCTGTGAGGGATTGCTCATGTCTCCATCTCACTTTTGCCCCCCCCCCCCCCCCCCCCCGCTAGCTCTCTCGCACTTACAGACCCCAGACACAGACACACACTCCCTGTCACGCTCCCACTCTCTCTCACATCCTCTCCTTGTCTAATCTGCAGGAACCTTTCGATGGTGAAAGAAAAAATATCGTACCTGTCAGCGTGACAGCAGTGCCAAATTGGTCGCGAGTTCTCGTTCATGTTCAGGTGAGACAATGTCCTACGAAAAGCGGGTCAGACCAAGAAAGACCTTAAAGGCATGACGCACCCAGGGTGAAAAGCGCAGGTATTCTCTGTGTCTGAAAACTCACCACAGCGAACACATTTGCGCAAAGTGGTATCGCAATAATGTGCCTTGGTACAGCCCTTCGACACGGGGTCCCGGCCACAACAGTTCCACACATCGTCCTGGTGATCGCGTGAATCCCCGAGCGGCAGAGGAAGATATTACTCACAGGCTTTGCCCCGCGAAGGCGAAAACCTCTAGTACATGGCATGATTACTCCAGAGTGGAATACGCAGTGGTCCACCGGTGTGTTGTAGCGAGAAATGGTCGGGGTCTCTGGCACCGCGTTGGCATCGACGAAGCCATGGCACCTACGAAAGGGTCACCCAGAAGCAGGTTGTAGTTGGTCAAACACTCACCGGGCACAATGGGTTGACTTGACTTCAGAACTTCCATTCGGATGATGGACAGACTCTGCTACCTTCTCCCTCCACGCCTCCCAGGCATCACGATCGCATGCCCTGATGTTCGGTTCCAGTTCGGGATCCAAGAAAGTCTTCATCACAGGGCCCGTGTACTCTCGTTCTGCGTACGGAAACTTAGGCTGGAACACCCAGGAACACATCCTAAATGCTCACCAGGGTCGAACGTTCGAACCGCGAGCTTTACGAGCCGCGCCTCGTCGGGTGGAGGAGGCGCCGCCATCATCCGTCCCTCAAGGACTTCTGCGGGGGCTCCCTTCAAAAGGCGTGTTGCTTTGGCTGCGCGCATCTTCACTTCTTCAATCCTTGGTTGTTTGCTTTTTCTTGGTTGTGGCTGCTTCAAGTGTTGTTGCTGCTCTCCTTGGCGGTGATCCAACAATCTCCGGAGCGCAGGTCGGTCCAATCCAGACAAAACGTCACTTTTCCTTTCGATTTGTGGGCGAGTATGCTGTTTCAACTATCGTACACAGGAACGCGCACTGCATTCAAAAAACAACAGCTGGGTCGGGGATGCGTGCGGAGTCGGGCACACCCGCGCTCAGCTCCCCGGCATCCCGTTCTGGGATGTGGCTGCACCATACTCCGTTGGGCGACAATGGTAAAATTCTGGTACCGCCTGCAGTGTCTCGTGAGGATATGTCTGAACGGGAAGGGCTGGTTCTACTTGGCACCGCGGAAACCGAGCTTGACGACGGAAGTGACGAGGATGTTCCAGAGTTCACGCCGCCCGTCCGTGTGTCTCATAGTAGCGTACCACAGCAAACAGTCCCAACGACACCAGGGTTGAGCACGCCCCGAAGGGACGGCCCAAGAGTGCTGACCGCTCCGAACACTGGCGAATTGGATTTTCAGCGCCACAGCGTGTTGGCCCAGGCAAATGCGGCGTGTAAACACGAGACAATGAGAGCAACATCTGCCGCAGCAGCCGCAGCAGCAGCCGCTGTTGCTGCAGCTGGGTTTTTGACGCCACGTACACCCAGACATGACGTCCATTTCATGCGGACCCCCGGACCAGTTTCGCCCCCTGCCCCCCCCCTGATGGCCACGCCAAGAGCGATATCTCCACCGCCACTTGTGGCAACGTTTATACAGCCTTCACCTGCACCGTTCGTCCATCCATCACCTGCGCGAGCCGTTCCGCCCACCCCACCTCTGCTCACCCCGTCCGATCCTCGACACCTGCGATCTCCTGCCCAGACACACGGAACCTTTCCTTCCGCCCCAACTTCGCCCTCCACTATCACTTCACCTCATCTACCACATCGTTCGCCGTACGCGGTGATATCTCACGCCCCCCCTTACACCCCGAAGTCGCCTCAAGCAACACAGCAGTCTCCGTACGGGGCTACAGCGGCTTCGCATGCCACCCCTGCGTCACCCTACGCCCGTGATCCAATAATCGACCTTGGGACGCATTCGACCCCGCAGATGCATCGTAGTTTTGCCACGGAACCGACGCTGCTCGCGCAACCCCTGAGCCCTCCCCGCTCAAGCTACACTTCTCCTTACCACCACAGCCCACACCCTGGATCTCCGTACCACCACAGCCCACAACCAACCTCACCTTACCACTGCAGCCCACCACCTTACTCCACCCCGGTGCATCACCCATTCAGCCCCCCACTCGCCTCCCCAGGTCGCCCGCCAGAACAGCCCCTTTCCCCAAGTGACAGCGTGTTCCGAGTCTCCCCGTCGACGCAACTGTCGCCACGTTTGTCGCCGGCGGCACCGCCTCCCGAGTTTGAGCCTGTGTACCCCAGCCGCCCAAGTAGCGGTGCGTGTCCCTTTTGTAGCCAGGAGCCCGCCCTTCCTCGTCCCCCTCTCTCTCTCTC
>QUTJ01031497.1:0-12248 GCA_003573635.1 Goniomonas avonlea | reverse complement strand
CAGGAGCTTGAAAATCGGAGGGCCGCGAGAACGTGCCTGTTCGTACACAACTGCAAAGTTAGGGCCCTATTGGACAAAGGGGACTCCTCCAAAACCCAGAGGGCTGTCCTGGATTTCGACGATTTCATTTCTCCTCCCAATTTTTGCATATGTAGTCCCGCCTGGTAGATAAACGAGCGGCTGGTTCGGCTGGTTCGCAACAAGTAGGCACTGGAACATCTTTGAAACTTTGTTTGAGCTCAGCTGTCGCCCCCCTCTAGTGTCCGCAGAGGAACAGGCAGCCAGTCAAGCATTTTCAGAATTACAGCCTCCCAACCAGGTCGAGCCTCGGGGTCCTGGGCCCAGGCTCTGGCACTAACGGGGGGCGACAGGCCAAACTGGTTCAAGTTACACAATTTTGTAATCAATTGAGATCATGGTCACTATCCGTCCCCTGCACGATAGTGTCAACGATAACGACTATGAAATGTATGAGTGTCAACGATAATGACTAGGAAATATTCGAAGCCGATGGCGTCAATGATATGACTATGAAACATAAGCCAGCCCTGGACGATAGTGTCAACGATAATGGCGATGAAACATTCGAAGCCTAGCCACAGCCAGATATAAGCCGGATAAGGCGGCGAAAACTTCTGTGGTCGATCCAGCTTGCATAAGGGAAGGTTCAATTTCTACCGTTTGACTTTAAATTCATAAACCAGCCGACTCGAACCGGATCGCGCTGGTTTATACACCAGTACATGATAAAAAGTAGGCACGAGTCATTGATGACAAACGGAGAATTATCAGAATCTCGATTTGAGCTGTGCACAACCTGTTTATAGCTGTCACCCCCCCATGTAGTGCCCAGAGCTTGTGCGCTAGTGCCTTCTCGTTGAGTGCCGTACGAGTACGATAAACGAGCTGTGGCAGTTTCTATCGCTCGAATGTGATTCATATGACTAGCCACGTGCTGACTTGGTGGTTGATACGTAGAGACAGACAGAGACAGCTCGAGAAAAGACTCCACCACGCTGTTTACTTGTTCATCTTGGATTATCATCGCGCGACACACGCCACGCGTATCGTTTGCCACGCGCATCGTTTGCGCTGTGTGCGCGTGCGTTGTGCAGGGGTTTGCGCCCCTGTCTGTCTCTCTCGCTCAGCGAGACGTGCTCTCGTCCGAGCAATAGTCAAGTTTCCCGAAGTAGAAACTTGGTTTGAGAAACGCGGCCGTCATTGCGGCCGTCATTGAGGCTGGTAGATCGAGGCTTGCCCGAGATTGCTCGAGATGGCCCGAGATTGCTCGAGTTCGCTTGTCCAGCCGGCGAAGGCGCAAGCGAGGGGCGAGGGAGGCCAGTACAAGACCACGAGCAACAGGGTGGGCGAGTGAGGGCAGCCAGGGTGGACCACGCGCAACAGGGTGGGCGAGAGAGGCCAGTGTAGTGTAGGGCCACGGGCAACTGGAGAGGCCGGTGTAGTGTAGGATCAGGAGCGACAGGGTGGGCAACGGAAGGCAGTCAGACCACAAGCGTCTGGGGCGGCCAGTCGGACCACAAGGAGTCAGACAGGGAGACCACGAAGGAGGGTGGCCAGTAGACCACAGGCGACTGGATGGGCGAACGACGCCAGTAAGTCCACGAGCGACTCGGTGAGAAGGACCACGGGGGAGGGCGGCCAGTAGGACCACAAGCAAGGCAGTAACCACCGGGGCGGCCAGTCAGACCACAAGCGACTGGGTGGCCGAGGGAAGGCAGTAAGGCCACAAGCGACTGGGGCAGCCAGTCGCACCACAAGGCAGCAAGACCACGGGGGCGGCCAGTCGGACCACAAGCGACTGGGTGGGCGAGCGGACCGATGGGCCGCGAGCGATGGGCGCTCAGACGGAGGGGGGGACGATTGGACTGTCGTCGTTGGGCAGCCTGGCGATGGCTGGAGGGGAGGGGCGAGGAAGGTTCTTGCGGGAGATAGGCGCGGGAATACCGGTGTGGTTGAAGGGCTTGGCCTGAGGGGCGGGTCAGGAGTGAACAGAGTTGCTTCTCCTTGGACACTGGGGACAGAACGCTGAAACAGAAACAGTTGAGACAGCGTGTGTGTGTGTGCATGTGTGAGAGAGTGAGTGAGAGTGAGTGTGTGTGAGAGAGAGAGGGAGTGCGAGAGAGAGAGAGAGGGGGGGGAGGGAGGGAGAGATGGAGGAAGAAAGCGAGAGCGACAGAGAACGAAGGTTCTTGCGGAGATAGGCGCGGGAATACCGGTGTGGTTGAAGGGCTTGGCCTGAGGGGGCGGGTCAGGAGTGAACAGAGTTGCTTCTCCTTGGACACTGGAGACAGAACGCTGAAACAGAAACAGTTGAGACAGCGTGTGTGTGTGTGCATGTGTGAGAGAGTGAGTGAGAGTGAGTGTGTGTGAGAGAGAGAGGGAGTGCGAGAGAGAGAGAGAGGGGGGGGAGGGAGGGAGAGATGGAGGAAGAAAGCGAGAGCGACAGAGAACGAAGGTTCTTGCGGAGATAGGCGCGGGAATACCGGTGTGGTTGAAGGGCTTGGCCTGAGGGGGCGGGTCAGGAGTGAACAGAGTTGCTTCTCCTTGGACACTGGAGACAGAACGCTGAACAACAGTTGAGACAGCGTGTGTGTGTATGTGTGTGAGAGAGAGAGGGTGAGAGAGTGAGTGAGTGTGTGTGTGTGTGAGAGAGAGAGGGGGGGGGGACAGAGAACGAAGGTTCTTGCGGAGATAGGCGCGGGAATACTGGTGTGGTTGAGGGGCTTGGCCTGAGGGGGGTGGGCACGAGTGCACACCGAGTTGTTTCCGTGGACATTGAAGACTGAATGCTGAAACAGACAACCGTTGAGACAGCGTGTGTAGAGAGAGAGTGTGTGTGAGTGAGTGTGTGTGTGAGGGAGGGAGCGCGCGCGAGAGAGATAGAGAGGGCCTGCCTGGAGGCATGAGAGAGCGAAAGGGAATGCGACAGAGATATAGAGGGAGGGAGGGAGAGAGAGACAGAGAAAGATAGTTTAGGCGCGGGAATACCGGTGTGGTTGAAGGGCATGGCCTGAGGGGGGCGGGTTAGGAGTGAGCACCGAGTTGATTCTGTGGACACTGAGGACTGAAGGCTGAAACAGACAGCGTGAGGCGACAGAGATCGAGGGAGAGCGACAGAGCAAGAGCGAGAGTGCCGCGCGGTCAACCGAAAGGGAGAGAGAGAAGGAGAGAGCGAGCGAGAAGGCGAGAAGACGAGGACGAGGGAAACAAGAGGACTCGCTGAGGGAAGCGAAAAGCGAAGAAATGGGGAGAGAGGCAAGGCTCCTTGCTCACCCGTCGATCTCGCCCGTTGACATAGGGAGAAACGTTGACAGGGAGAAAGGGAGTGAGGGAGAGACATGTCTGCGTCAGCGTCACATTCAGTGAGGTCTGTTGATACTGTAGTCATGACTCAGTAGTCATGGAAGAGAGAGCGGAGGGAGCGATGGGGAGGCGGGTGGGGTGGGGAGAGTAGTGGAGGAGATGGTGGGATTGTCCAGGTGACTCCAGGTGAGAGGAGAGAGGGAGGGGAGAGAGATGGGGCACGACCATGACTTGATGGCTTTGTGGGAGGGAGAGGGGAGGGAGGGAGAACTGTCATTATCCTCTCAAATAACTTCAGAATCTCCTGGAGATCGTCCATCATGAAAACCATCTTTATAATCCATCTTTATACTCCATTCGAAACCTCCATTCCACTCCTATGAAAAACAACAACAAGCAACTGCCCCTCTCCTCTCCACGCTGTTGTCCTAAACTCCATGTTCTCCTCTGTTGAGCGACTCAGTGGTGGTCACTCCGAATCCCTCTAAAATCCCTCTAAAAACCGAACAGTACCAATCGCGGAGAGAGACTGGCGACCAACCAACTCTCGGCCGTGCAGGCTCAAGGGAGCCCCCCCCCCCCCCCCACCAACATCTCCTCCATGACCTACCCCCCGATATCCACCATCCCACCCTCTCCACCTCCCGCCGTCTCTCCTCCAGGTCACACTACCTCAAGCAGCAGAGGGGCTCCCCCATCTCCACCATCTCCACCTCCCACCCCCTCTCCTCCAAGTCACACTACAGTCTCAGACCTCAAGGAGTGCAGTGCAGGGCTGATGGGGATCAGAGGAGCAGACGGCAGGCCGGTTGGGCGGCCGTAGTCCGCGGTCCCAAGAGATGTTGAGCGGTCCATACGCCTCTTGAAGGGCAGCGATGACGCCCCACTCTGTTTCGGGCCTGTTGCTTGAGTCAGGGGGGGGAGGGACACGACACGCAAGCGGCCAAATCCTAGGAACAAGCCGTAACCAACGGACGCTGTTCGAACTTAACTGGTTTGAGAAACCAGACAGAAGAAGTCAGCAAATCATCACCGATGCTCCTTATTACGGGTGGAGTTAATCTGAAACTAGCACTCGTGGCTGTTGGAGAGCGCCGCTGCAGACTCGGGCACCTAGCAACCGAGTAACTGAATGCATGTCAAACTGGCAACCGCCGGTTTGTCGGGAAGTCGAGTACGACTTCGTACTAGTACGACCTTTTTGACTTTTCTTAGGGGCAGTTTAAATTATCCGATCTTCATGAAAACTTGACAAGAGTTCGAACACGTTGGGGGCTTGCTCCAGTTTCAATCCTGGACCTATCTGTCGAAGCAAACATCGGCTATCGTCATTGTTGGCGAAAATCGTACTGAAACCGACTTCCGAACCGTCGTCCTAGTCCTAGTACGACATTTGACTAGAAGGCACTAAAGGGGGGCGACAGCTCAAACTGGTTCCACAATTTTGTCATCAAGCGAGATCACATTCCTTATCTGTTCTGATCAATGACTAGAACATTTTTTGAAAATGTGTAACCAGTTTGACCTGTCGCCCCCCTTTAGCAATCGAGGCGCACCAGCGACTGATGGGCATGTAGCCGTCGCCGATGCTCCTTGTCATCGACACGATTCGAGGACGGAAGTGCTTGAGCGCTTTGACAAGAACTGAGAGGGTCGATGAGACCTCCTCCAAGGATGCCATGTGCTCAGGCTCGCCCTGGGTTTGAAAATTAGACAGAGGACACGGAGCCCTCTTTCTTGCCTCTCTACCGTGTCTCCAGGTCCCACTCCTGCTCCTGGATAGACGGAACGACTCTCTACAGGAGAGGGAGGGAGGGGAGAGGGGGTTCCATCTGGTACGACAGAACGATTCTCTCCGCAGAGAGGGAGAGAGGGGGGGGGGGATTCCGACAAGATGTTGGTGCGACGAACAGTTCTCTTTTCAGGATTGCGGGACGGGAGGTCCGCCATGATGTTTCTGGTAACATCGAACTATTCTCGTCGTACCAGATGGAGATCGCCGAACATCATGTCCGACTCCTTATCAGCTCCGCTTGACTGCACATTGAGAATGGAGAGCATGAGAGACCAGCGCTGCCAGTCGGAGAGCGGCTGGAGCGTTTTGTGGAGGTTCACGAGAGCACTCAGGGCCTTGGAGTTGCTTCGGCACCTGGGGAGGCATGAGGRGGGGGGGGGGGGGGATGTGAGGAAAAGTGGAGAATGCGGAAAACGTGAGGAAAGGTGAAGAACGTGAAGAAAGATGAAGAGGAGAACGTGGAAAGGTGAAGAATGTAAAAAATGTGGGGAACGTGGCACGTGAAGTGTGAAAATGTGAGGAAATGGGAAGAAAGGTGAGGCTGTGAAGACTGTGGAGACGGAAAGAATGTGAACCGCGGCGAAAAGCTCAAGAGTGCCTCGCACCAGTGCTTGGAGTGTTTCTTGACAAGTTGATTGACCTCCATGTTGGTCAAGTTCTTCTTGGTCACGAGCTGCGTGGACGCGTGAGCCGAACGCAAGCATCTCGGTGGTGGTGCTCTGGTGGCTCTCACTGCATGTCTTACTGTGCGCGGGCTGTCTCTATTCTATCTGTTGCACTCTATGTGCCCTCTGTGCGTGGGTGGCTGCTCGCTCTCTCTGTCGCTCTCTCTCCCTCTCTCTCTGCGTGTGTGCGTATCTGTCCCCCCCCCCCCTCTCTCTGTATTCAGTCTGTCCTCGCTCTCGCTCTCTCCGGGGGTGTCTCGCCGTGTGTGCCGCCCATCTGCCATCTGTGCCTGTCTCCTCCCTACCTGCCTCCCCGTCCCCTCCCCCTTCCCCCCTCCCACTGCCTCTGCTCCCGGTTCCTCACCGCACCTGCATGATCTCCCAACCCATTTTGCGAGCATCGTCGAGTTCGGCACAGCAGGCATCGTTCACGCCAACTGCAGCCACCAAGACCTAACATGGCGGTTACAAAGGCATTTACGTCCCTCTCGCCACCCAATCACCCCCAAGACGAGATTGGAGGCCCTGGCCCACCGGCACCCCCCCCCCCCTCTCTGGGAAAGAACTGTCAACATGTTTTACCTGTTTGACGGTTTCGGCAGCCATGCCTGTTGTGCGAACAAGCTGGGTGACCGTCGAGTCCACACAAGCGAAAAAATCAAAGTCCACATCGAGAATGACGGGCCGTGTAAGCAGGTCGGCAACCTGGCAACATCAACAAGTGAGACAAAATTCAGAGGAAAAACGGCCCATGGACGAGTCCCGGACCACAAACTTCGCGAAAATGGCGAGAGTGCGACAGACTGGCACGGCATGAAGCACTCACGTGAAGGTCCTTCTGTTTGTACTCGGCCGCAAGGTCCGGCAAGATTGTCTCAGTCAGCGGTGCAACGGTAAGCCACAGGGAGTAGACCTCCACTGTTGTGTTCTTTTTGTCACATGCATTGCCGTCCAGGAACTCTTTGCCCTCCAAAAAGAAGCACAATTGGAGCTCGGCGTCTTGGCCCACACGGATTTTGTAAGTTCCAAACTCCTGGAGAGTCTGTGAGGTCACGTGCGACGCAAACATCACGATTCACCTGAGGGAAGTTCCAAAGCTTCTCGTTACCAGGCCAGGTCGGGCGGAGCCAGATGACTGAAGGGGAAATGTGTTACTTGCTGGAGAGGGGGAAAAGAAGAGCTACCGTGGTCCACTACACCGATCTGAACCGCCGCCAGAATGAACGACGCAATCGTTGTAGCTTTCACAAGCTGTCGTGACAATCAGTGACTGTTCAAAAACAGGCTAGGCAACGCACGCCGTAACCGTTCCAAGGCCAAGACTTCCCAACAGACACGGACGGCAGAAGAAGATCAGAGTGCGAGTCGATGTGGACGACAGTCACACCCGAATGCGGCAAGACTCCTAGTTCGGCGAGGCCAACCCAATGTGGCAACACTGTAGTGGGTGAGAATTTGATTACAAACAAAAATTCCAGTTCACCGTCGTGATGGTTTTCACCAACGGTCACAATCAAGGGCTGCTCGGAACCAGGCGTCGCACTATCAGCCTGAGACTTTTCAGTCCTCAAGGTATGAAGAGTCGCGCTCTGGTGCTCGAGGTAGTCCCAATAATCTCTGCCTTCTCCGCTTCGGAACTCCAACAACCACGGCTGAAGGACTTCACTCTTTCCAAACGCGTTGCTTGTCGACGCGTGGTGCAGATCCTCCGGAGACGCCGTCAATGGCATCTCAATCTGGAGAGATTTTGGTGGAAGTGCGGCGCCCAAAGCGACTGCAGCCACCAACAAGGGAATCATAATGCTCACTCGAATACTCATAGGAGCATCCGAGGTTGTCTTGGGCGAGTCGCACTTCGGTGCGGCTGGAGCGGAAGTCATGAGTGAAGTCAGTCTGTGCGCAGTCAGGGGTGCTCCCTTCCTCGCGGTTTAATATCCAGGAATGCGGCGCTATCCGTCGGTTGATCGCACTTCGGGCTGGGATAGCAACGTATCCTATCTGGGTGGGCACGAGCTGCCGTTGCCCGGGACTTGCCCCCTCCGCTCAAAAATCAGGGGTAAGCCAAGGAGAGCTTTGCGGAGGGCAACGACATTCCTGAGTCTGCAGTGACGCCTCCGCAGAGTCGGGAGGCTCTTTGGACACACTGGTTTTGTCGCTACAATATTCTCCTCGCCGCGGTGATATGCGCTCTTGGGCCCTCGGGTGAGTCGGGTCGTGGGGCAGGCGGTTTGTCCGAAATTATTGATTCCGAGTCTTCTGAGTGACAGAATCTGACTGAATCTGAGTCATTATCTGACATCATGGTGTATGCATTTGTATGAGTGGCATCCCCTTTTCGATTTGCTCGCGTTGCCACATAATCAAACAAGTGCCATGTTGCGCAGCTGGTTGGGGACGGTGCTGCTTCTCTGCGCGCTTTGCTCTCTCGATGTTGTTTTTACTCATCCGCATGTGAAAAAGGTTCCAGCGGCATCTGGGCAAGGACTTGTCAAGAAGGTCATAGCTCAGGAGCTTCCGTCGCAGGACAAGAGCCTGGCCCTGGAACTTTTGCCCTTTGCTGCCATCTTGCTCGTGGTCGGCTTTGTGGGACTCTGTTGCTGGACCATTAAGAACCAAGGCGAATATGAGCCCCTCGTGAAAAAATGTCAGGATGCAAACACCTGGAGCTGAGGTGTGCATGTGCGGTCGATGTGAGGTTCATGGTTTTACACAGCCAGGGACATTTTTTCTTCGATAGCTCGTCCTGGAAATGGGTCAATTTGCTGAAGGGGCAACTTCGTGGCAACTGGGCAACTGAATTATTTGGGAAGAATGGCGGCTGTCTGATATATCTATTATGAACCCCCAAGGGTCAGTTGTGTGTATTTCTGTGTGCTCACGGATTTCCATTCTTCTCAAGGAAAGTTACGTGAACGCCATTTATTTCGCCACCCATGATTTTACTGCGCTTTGATGTCCGGGGTGAAGGATCGATGATACCAGAAGCTCGGCTGAAGCAGGACAGAATAATCGGGCTTCTCGATCTTGGCGAATTCCTCCTGGGTGCGCTCACCACGCTCCTGCGAGAAATGTCTCGGCTATGCGTATCGAAAAGCTCCAGGATTTGCAATCATGAAATGAGGGGAGGGGGGGTGAAACAGGGAACGGCAACAACACAACAAAAACACAAAACACAACAAATACCTGGGCACACTTCGCGCAGAAGCACTTGCCCGTGTAAACGCTGCCAAACATGTCGTCCCAGAGCTTGAAGAAGAATCTGCCCGGGAATGAGGCAAGCCCAGAGAAATATCCAGACTCACCCAGTGTGCAGAGGTCGGTTCTTAATAGAGATTGCGTGGTGGCAATAGTGCTGAAACGCAGTGTTGATGATGGGGGTGTGCGCATTGGGCCAGGCAAGCTCGTATCCCCAGTGAAGGTAGACACCGTATCCATAGAAGAAGATGCCGAACTCAAGAAGCATCAGATCGATGTTCATCGGCCTGCGAAAGTGAGCAGTGGGCAACTAAGTGCAAGGGAGGCTCTGGGACTCACATGATGATTGGAAGAATGGCAAGAGGAGCAGACCGAACGAACTGGTCAATGTACTCGTCAGCAATAACTGCAAACGGGGATGGATTGTAGAAGAAATGGTGATGCCTGCTCGGAAGTCAGCTCCGAGAGCACATCGTAGTGATTCTCACTTGTGCTGCTTCCAGCCGTTATCAGTGGTGTGCCCAAGCCTGTGGTAGTAGAATTCGTAGAAATCCGAACCGATCCACACCACCATAAATTCAAATACGTGATACCATGCTCCGTACGGGGACCAGCCACAGTAGGCCTGAGAACGTGTCACGTTCGTACGAGACCAACGTCACAAACCTGCGAAAGGCCTTGCTGTGCCAAATATAGAGAGAGTGTTGGCAACATGGTAGCCGTGGCCATGCCCTTCCACATTTGAACGATCTCGCTCTTGACCATGCCCGGAGAAGGATACTTTGGGTTGCTCTTGAAGCGCCATTGCTCATAAGTTGGCCTCACGTAATAACGGTGGAAAATAAGTCCCGACAGAATCATGGTGATGATACCCATGATTGAGGTAATCGCCAGCCATGTCCCGAAGGCATTGCCCAGGTACTGGATCTCGCACAGCATTCTGAGCAAACCGACTGAGGACGCTGGGCTGAGCAAGGCTGGCGGGGAGTCGTGTGATTGGTAGCCGGTTTGAAACAAACAATCCGATATCCCATCATTATTGAGTCTCCGGATAGCTGACCGGAGTATCCGCAGCGTCGGAAACGACTCCTCCCGGTCGACTATTAAATAATATTAGGAGTCGTCTATCCGTCCAAGACTCGTCTATCCGGAATAAGTATCCGTTGCAAAGGGCGATGATTAGGACATTATCCGGCCGATTACGAGGTCGGTCACTCGGACTCCCGCAACACCACACCGACTTGGCGGCGAACTCCAACTTGTTCTTGTGCTTGTGAAAAGCGAGCCTAACCCCATGGCGGATCTACACTCTGTGAGGTTGCTGGACCAAGAGGATGACGACCAGTCGTTGATGTCCCACCGGCCATCCATTGTGTTTGATGACGATAATTCGTGCGCTATCACTGCGCGGTCTGTCGCGGTGGGAGCTGTCTTTGCTGTGGTGAACTCCAGCGTCAACATGTTCTTCAATTTTCGGTATGCCGGAGGACTTGCCCAGTACTGGGTAATCATTGTCTCCTACGTGGTTCTATCTGCTTGGTCCAAATTGCCCGTTCGGTTCGATGCGTCCGTGGGGTTTCCGTGGGTCAGTCGCGGACATGGCACCCCGTTCACCCTCAAGGAGCATGTCTTGGTCACCGTGTGTGGTGCAGCAGCAGCCTTTTCGCAGTCTTTGGGCTTGTCGGGTGGCCTCGCTCCCCTCACAATCTATTATGGCCACTCTTTCTCGCTTGGCGAGTTGTTCGTGTGGACCACCGTCGCCTGTTTCTTCGGGGTGTTCCTCGGCCTATTGTTCGGTCCTCTCATTCTCTTCACTGACAGATTTCCCTGGCCCATTGCCCAAATGAATGCGATCACAATTCAGGCATTCCATGGTGTCCCAGGTGCGATGCCCTCGGTGGTATTACGTCTCAAACACGTCCGCAGAGGTCGACAAGCTCTTCCGAGGGCAATCAGAAGCAACTCGGGGAACCTTCACTGCTCCTCTTGATGATTCACAGGACTCTCGGAAGTCATCCCTCAGCATGAAGCCTCGGTCCACACGTGGCACTGCTGACTTTGGCTTCACGGGAAGCGATGACCTGGAGGCCAAACTACTCGCAGCCAAGGAGTCCGCCCAAATCGGTCGAGTCCGCGCGCTGAAGATGTTCGCAGTGTTTGCCATCCCGTCTTTTGTGTGGTATTCCTTGGCCAACACCAGCCTCAAGTTTCTCATCACGTTTCCGGTTCTTTGCTGGGTGTGCAGCGCTCCGGTTTGCCAGGTGCTTGTTCCACAGCAAACAAAAGGCAGAGAGAACCTACTCTGCGTTACAAAACGTCCTAATTTCACCATTTATTCACCGATTTTCACTAGAATTCACCTGCAACCACCCTGATACAGCTCCTGCAGGTACTGGGGGAAGGCTTTGTTGGCGTCGGCATCCCTGGCCTTGTGAGTCCTGGATGTTGTTTTGCTCGCTGAGTGGGTTGCTGAGTGAGTGAGTGACTGTGTGTGTGTGTGCGCGCGTGTGTGTGTACAACTGAGTGGGTTGCTGTGTGTGTGTTGTGTGGGAGCGGGGCCGTTATTCATCCTGGAGTACCGGCGTTGTTTGATCGATGGTTACATTGTGTGCTCTTGCAGCCCGCAGAGCAGGCGCACTCACCCAGCCCTAAGCAGACGCACTAGCCCAGCTAATCCATCCCTAAGCGCATCACCCAGCCCTAAGCAGACACGCTTCTCCCCTCTCTTCTCCCCTCTCTTCTCCCCTCTCTTCTCCCTCTCTTCTCCCCTCGCTTCTCCCGTCGCTTCTCCCCGAAGCAGACGCACTAACCCAGCCCCCTCGCTTCTCCCTTCGCTTTCCCCTTCGCTACTCCCCTCTCTTCTCCCTTCTCTTTTGTCTTCTCCCCTCTCTTCTCCCTTCTCTTTTGTCTTCTCCCCTCTCTTCTCCCCGCTCCTCCCCTTAGCAGATGCACCCAGGCCTAAGCAGACGCACTAACCCAGCCCTAACAGTCCCTTGGCCCGAGCGTCGTGCTTGCGATGAACAACAGGTGCGACCACCTTGTGTTTTGGTTCATTGCGAGGCACACGCACGCCCGCACGCACACCCGCACACACGCGTGAAGTACACCACCGATCTAAGACCAGTGGCTGCGGAGCCGCACCGCAGACAGTAACAACACAGCACTTGATTCCTGACACTGTTCGATTGCCTCACTGCAGACACACCGCAGCTTCACGGCAGACAGCAACGACAAGGCACTTGATCCCTGGCACTGTTCGATTGCCTCAC
>QUTJ01031496.1:0-12244 GCA_003573635.1 Goniomonas avonlea | reverse complement strand
CTGGAGCCCAATCCTGTTGCGTTCCCGAAGCAGCGTGCGGCCTGCGGGGCGATGCGGTTCTGGGAGTCCGGCTGGTTGGGCCTAAATGTATGAATACTTTACATACTAAACACATATCCATGTATGTAGTAGAATCCGTGATTTGCTGCCAGTACCTTGGGCCAAGGATGGGCGAAACACATTTTGATCCAAAATGAAACGGTTTTTTGTATCGTTTTTTGGTTTCAAAACAAAAACAACTCTAAAACAACATAATTAAACAACGAAGCTAAAGTTTCCATAGCAGAGTGGTCAAGAACGTTGTCTGGGCGACTTTGGTTGACGAGGTTCCAATCCGTGGTTTGCTCTTTTTTTGTTTTGCTCCAAATTGGTTCAATTCACGGTTGAAAAACAATCTAAAATTAACTGAATATTAGTATTTTGGCTAGATTTTCAGTTAACTGAGTGTTTTTTTGGCTAACGAGATGTTTCGCAACAAAAATAAAACGGTTTTTTGTATCGTTTTCAGGAATCGAAACAAATACCGTTTTTTGTTTCGCCCTTCCTTGCCTTGGGCGACCCAGAGAAATTACCCGAGAAATTAGGTAGCTGAGAGACGGTACTAGTAGAGCCGTCATAAGTTGGGAAGGTGGTTCGGCCGTTTGGTTTCGATGGGCAAGCAGACGTTGCACCTCGCTGGAGCGGTTGTTGACAATGGATTCTATCAGGCCAAAGCCTGCCTTGACGTGCGCGTCCCTCTCATAATCCTTCTGTTGGTTCTGATATTCCGCAGTATCTGAAGGAGTCCAAGGATGTTGACATAGATGTTCAATCCATGCCCGAACCTGTTTTCGAGCAGTTTGTCGCGAATCAAGCACAAGTGAGAGATTGCTCCATTCATGTGTTCGAAAAGTCTTATTGATTTGCTTGTGGCAGAAATTCAAGACCAAAGACGGTCAGAGACATGCACGTCTGACGGGCGGGAGCTGCATGGTGTGGAAGGGTGAGGACGAATATATTGGGGGCATTGATACGTTTTTGGCGTGGGCGAAGAAAACTTACGGTTATGAAGACAAAACACCACGAGCTTTGTACAAGAAACGCACTGCTGCTGGGTTGACGGCGTATATTCAGAGTTTCGCTCGCAAGGTGCGCGCTCAGATCTGTTTTTTCAACATTGCTAAGCCGGGTGACAGCACAAGTTCGCGTATCTAGATCTCACAATCGGTCTAGAGCCACCCCGTCGCATCATTATCGAGGCAAGAGTCTCTTTTCGCGAACTGAAAATTGACATAGACAACAGTTGTTCTGGGATCAGGTACCCAAGACCTGTGACAATTTTTTGGGACTCTGTGAGCCCTCTGGGGACAAATTTGGATATGCCAACACGGCAATTCATCGTGCGGTCAAAGGGGCTTGGATTCAGGGTGGAGGTAACATTGTTGTGTTGATCTTCAGTTGGCGGGAGTCTGAACCCTGCTCAACAGATGTGCGCAACGGTGACGGGGACGGAGGATATTCTATTTACGGCAAGTACTTCGAGGATGAGAACTTTGCACTGCGACATACGTGGGCCGGTGACGTGGTGCGTGCGAGTCTCTCCGTTGCTTTTTCTGAACTGTTGTAGGCGATGGCGAACAGCGGGCCGCACACCAACGGGTCACAGTTTTACATCGCTACCCAAGCGCTGCCATGGTTGGACAAGAAAAAGGTGCGAGAACCGAGTCTGCTCCGCGAGACTCATTGTGGCGCAGGTTGTGTTTGGTCGCGTATTGTCAGGATTGTCGACGGTGCGACGGATTGAGCGACTCCCAACAGAACGGTGGAACCAGCGGTCCAACCCGGTGGGCCTCACTATCTTTCAACTTCACGAACTCCAAACTGTGTTTTCTGACATTGTGTCGCAGCAAGTGACAGTTGTTGGTTGCGGTGCGGTAGATCCTGAAAATTGGCGGGAGTCCACCCGGGCCAAAGCTGAGAAAGATATCGATGCCGCCGCGGGTGCGTTTGTCTTTGTCCGCTGGGATTTTTCGTTGTGCAATTGTGCTTCCAGCTCGCCCGACACGTGAACGCACCCGACGCTCCATGGCGGCTGCGCTCACACCACCCTCAGGAGGAGAGCCGTTGACCAACGACGAGGAGCCTGCGCTCGGTTCGGAGAGTGCTGCAGCACCAGCAGAGGCTGAGGCAGCAGAGGCAGCTGAGACACCAGCACCACCGCCTGGAGGAGAAGAAGCTGCAGAGCAGCCTCCGGCGGGTCCGGAGGACCCTTGCAACGAATAGAGGTTCACAGGTCTGTGTTGATAATAAACAAGCTTGACAATGAGCACCAGAATGCATTTTGTCGTCTGGAAACAACAAGCACGATACCACAACACAGAGCTACAGAGATGAGGTGTGAGCAAGACAACACCACTGCTGCAGAAGGAGTGTGAGCAAGACAATTCTGTTGCGACTCAAATAACCATGCGGAGTGATCCTGCCGGGCCCCAACGCAACAGAATCGTAACACGGTTGCCGGCTCCATTGACCGTCGGACCAAACAATCGGACCAAAAAGCAACACCGTTTTAGGCGCTGTGTGTACAGTGGCGAGAGAGTGGCGGTGTGAGATCCTCTCCCAGTCACCGCATAAGAATCTGGCCGGAGAGAAGAGAATGTCTCTCTCACTCACAGAGAGAGAGAGAGAGAGAGAGAGAGAGAGAGAGAGAGCGAGAGAGAGAGAGGGAGAGAAGATGAGCAAGCGGCAGGCCGTTGTGCTGCACGGAAACAGGCTTTCGTGAAACCCTTTTATCAGGGCGCGCTTGCTGCACAGAACTGGACACACACACACACACCGGGAACTGTTCGAGCATAGAGCGGCATTGTTGCAGGTGCGAAACGCGAGAGAGCGACGTGCGGTGGCACGTCTCCACCGGACGCAACTACTGAGACACCGTCGTGGTAACTGAAGATGGCGGCGACCAGTCTACGTGGTCTGTCTTAGCCCACCACATTGCGGAAAGCGTTCTCGGAGAGGAAATCAGCGTGGATCATTTTCCGTGCGAACCAGCGGCCGTTGAGTTGGTTCTGAGCGTGCTGGGCGCCGTCAATGTTGTCAAACTGCACGTACACCAGCCCCTGCAGGTTGGGTGAGGCGGAAGACGCATAAAATGTGTGCGGGAGGGGGGGAGGGGTGTGGTGGAACTATCGGACCACTGAATACTCAGTCCTCAGACAGACTCGTCTCAAAAAAAACTCGGGCAAAACCCAGAAACAAGAAGGCAGAAAGCCACTCTGCGAGTTGTGCCGTCGGCACCGGCAAATACACCGATCGGCAGCAGTTAAACTTGCTCCGACGAAGACCGATCGACATGTTTTGCCGCACTTTGGGCGGCAACATCACTACCCTGGATGGTCGGCTCGACAACGGATGCCGA
This sequence comes from Goniomonas avonlea, assembly GCA_003573635.1. Lineage (NCBI taxonomy): Eukaryota > Cryptophyceae > Goniomonadida > Goniomonadaceae > Goniomonas > Goniomonas avonlea. Next base: position 8,847 of record QUTJ01031496.1, on the reverse strand, counting down.
AGATCTCCACAAAGACTCTGTGCCCCCCCCCCTCTCGCCCCCCCCTCTCTCTACTCTCCTTCGTGTGCGCGCTCCTGTCGACAAAAAAACATATGTAAAGCAATCGGACCTGAGGGTTGACACGGTCAACGTGAACCCTGCGCACACGGCCAAAGCGAGCGCATTCTTCTTCCACATCCTCGGCAATATCCAGATGGAACTCTGGATCGGTCTCCCTGCAAGTAATGTTAAGCGGGAATACCCTCTCACTCACACTGTCACACGTAAAGCTTCCCTTCTCTTCCCTTTTTCTCTCGGTCGGGGCCCATTCCTTGTTATTCCAGTGTTAAATACTCCCCCCACGCTCTCTCTCTCTCTGTGTGTGCGTGTGTGTGTCTGTCTCTGTCTGACTCCGTCTCACTCACTCACTCTCTCTCTCTTGTCTCGCTCTGCCACCAATCGGGGTCGCTAATAGGATTGGTGAGAAACAGAAAATGGAATAGTGAGCAACAAGAGAGAAACACAGACAACATCAACAGAACGAACAGACGAAGCACAATACAGAAAACACGGAAGAGCACAAAACCACGCACTGTGCGGGGTCAAACATGTTCTTGAGCAGCACGAAGGGCGACGGCGGGTGCGTGGGTTGCGGCGCCTGCTGTCCCTGAGGCTGCGGGGCCTGGGGAACCATCTGCGGCGGTGGCGGAGGGTGATGGGAGACGAACGTCATTTCATCGCCACGGCCAAGCTTAGCCATCAGTGTTGCACGGGACTGGGCGTTGAGTGTGACACCACCGCCGTCGTCGTCGAGCTCGCCGATAGGACCGCCAACATCGACATTTCGCGTCTCCTGTGTCACCAGGCCGACCTTCATCTGAGAAAAGCAACGGTGTCAGTTTTGGGGCGTCGTCAGGACCTACTGCGGTGTCAGTTGCGGAGGTCGTCGGGTGCTGACAGGGGACACTGAAGACAACCCTGGCAAGGTCAATCACCGGTTCCACTGTCACGCTGACACTGAGACTGTCCACTGAGAATGTCACAACGCGAAATCGTGTCGGGGTTGGTCCACCCCGCGAGCGAGGTCGACAGACGTGCGACCCAGCTTTCAACAACAAGACTTGCTGGGCATTGTGCAGCAAGGCACACACACTGCCGCAAGTCGGACGCTGACACAGATCGATTGCTGTTGCGCGGGTGCGCGTACGGAGATAATATCACGAGTCACTCAGGAGACCGCTTGTGTATTGTATTGAAGCACTCAACTGGGCGCCCTGGGGACCCAGACTGAGACAGGTGAGAACTACACAAAGGAACGGGTCAGAACAAGGCAAGGCATGCAGAGTCTCGGAAGGGGCCAGTTGGTCAACTCGAAACAGGTGGCATAGCGCGCTTGGGGGGCCGATCGAGATGTCAGAGCACTGTGTGTGCGTGTGTGTGAGTCCGCGGTACGGATCTTCGGCTCGCTTGCGAGGATTCAACACATTTGCAATGGAATTCAAGCGCAGAGAGATATTTGCCCTAGTCAGGGGCGAAGCAGAAAAAAATCGCACCGCGCGACCAGCCAACTCGATGCCATTGAGATGAGCCATTGCCTTGTGTGCATCCTCGGAGTTCTTGTACCTGCCAAAGGTGTGAGCGGAAGTGCTGATCAGCCGAGACTGAACAGGACTCACTGCACAAAACCGAAGCCCTTGCTCTGTCCGCCCTCTTTCTGAATCTGCGTAAATTCGATCTCGCCAAAAGGGGAAAACACTTCATGAAGGTCCTCCTCTGTAATGTTGAAGTGCAGAGAGCCCACATACAGCCGCAATGGCTGTGCCTGAGACTGAGCCGCACTGGGAGGGAGTCAGTACTTTCGCAAACGCGACGCCTGCATACCTGGCAGCGATCTGTGCAGCACGGTTCTTTTCTGCCTGAGAGGCCTGCACCAAAACAGGGAAACCCATAAGGTACTGAGCCGACATCGCCAAAGCCTTCGCCACATCCTCTTGCTTCGCCATCTCGACATACCCAATTCTGGAAGGAGCAATCAGGATTGAAAAGTACAGAAACCACAATACCCTTTAGAGCGACGAGTCTTCTGATCTTTAATCAAACGGACCTGCGCGGTGTTTCAGACCAACTTGTTTAACAAGATTCAAAATACTCACGTCGCTGACCTTCCCGGCGTTGCAGAAAAACTCCCAAACATCCCTCTCATCAGCCTTCATGTGAATCTGACTTACGAAGACTGTTCGCAAATCCCGGTCGTAATCCTCAGCCTCTTTCTCTGCGGACGCGGGTGAGCATTCTTGTCGCTGCACCCAAACGGATTCTCACGTCTCTCTCTCTCCAATGCCTTGATCGGGTCCTCGGGGCTGCGACCCCGCCTATCGCCACGATCCCTATCCCTGTCTGCGACGCTCGGTTCAGAACAGAGAGCGTGAAGTCAGCTCGGGCCTACCTGAACTTCTGTGCCCCCTATCGCGGTCACTTCCGCGATCCCCACGGTCGCGGTCACTGCCGCGGTCGCTTCTTCCTCGGTCTGATCGATCTACAGACGATTTAGCCATAGATTGTTGCGAAAGACAAACCGCGCACCACTACGGTGTTCCTTGTGCCGACGAGAGCCTGAGCGGGAACGAGAACGATGGCTGCGGGAAACAATCAATGGAGAACTTCCAATTAAGACAGGACTCACTGTCTCTTGCTGCTCCGGTGATCCTTGTCATCATCATCTGCCGATCTCTTGGAAGGTTCAGGCTCGTTTGTGAGCTTGGCCTCCAAGTAAGCTTCCGGGTCGAAGCCGTCTGCCATGCCGAAACACGCGCCTTGTTGAAGCTTTGACAAGTGGTGACTTGCAAGTTTGCTTCGCATACAGAAGCACGACTTGAGCGTCAGCTGCGTCACGTTACCAATTTTGGGTATTCAATAATTTCAAATTTATCAACGCTCGCATTACATGTACCAATCTCCGCTCGTGATTTTGTTTAATTAATTAAACCCCATCTGTAAACCTCCTAGGTATCGAAGTTTCCCGCACTGCCGCACTTGCCCCCCGAGGATGCCGCGGGTCACCGAGCAATGCTCGGACGCTCAGTTGGGTCCAGTTGAATCTGTGCTCAGTGTGTTCTTCGAGGGAACCGCAAACTGTGTGGAGAGTTCGTTCACTCAGATCGGGATCTTTTTTAATGCCACAGTGGCCGTCGACATAACCGATGCTGAGCCCAAGCCAGGTTTGTTCAGCCCCCCAAAGAATTCTTTTTTCGAAATTGAGCCGTTCAGGTCCATGCGGCCACTTCAAAATTGCTTTTGATGGAAGTGGAGCCGCTTTTGGGTTGAAAGGGATGCTATTCGCCGTCGGCCTGAAGCAGCAGTGCGCTCTGGTGGTCAGCCACATCAAGAGTATGCTTGCCGACCCAGAAAGCAGAGTCACTCTCAACGTCTTGGGTCTAAGCAGAGGCGGCGTGGCTGCAATTTTCCTTGCACAGATGCTTGGCTCGCTTGAGCGATCCAGACTCCGCACGAACTTGCTACTGTTCGACCCAGGTTCAGAGTCCTTGTCCAGCTTTTCCAACCGGTTTTAACCCTTTTCCAGTTCCTGGAAACTTGATAACGTCATCCCGATTCGATTTCATTGGGGCGACCACGGCTTCTCAGAGCATGGACCTTTCGAACTCAAAAAACCTGAACCGAGTGTTGGCGTTGTACCCGCATGAGGTGCGTGTGCTACTTCTGTGTTAGCTCTGACGTTTCCCCAGCCTCTCCCAGACGTTTCATTCCATGCGCCTGTGCTCCCAAGATACCCAGAGAACGATCCCCATGTCCAGATTGTGGAAGACATTTGTCTTGGTTGCCACCAGGTACCCTATTTGTATCGATGCGCTCGAGTTCAAGAGAATTCATTCGCCCATTTTCTGAGTGGAGATCGGCATCATGTCCTGTGTCAAACCACTCGCTGGTTGGATTTCTCCCTCCCATCTTGTTGAGCGATGTCTGGTAGCTACGAACTCAAAATGACACGTCAATCAGGCCGCGCTTCTCCCTCCTTCGAAACACGACCGCCGCCTTGCCAGCAACTTGTCATTCCTCCGCATTCGCGAGTTTTTAGAATCCTGTGGGACTCAATTGTCCTTCGGCCCTGGCACATACATTCCAGACGAGGCTTTGGCGCTCAGGGCCATGGACTCTGCTGTAAATATTCAAGATGCAACTGTGCGGCACACTCACTGCTTGCACAAGCGGACTATTGTGCGGCGTGTCCGCGCCCAATGGCTCAACAGACACCACGTTGCCTTGGCAAAGAGACTCCGAGGCGACGTTGGTGATGGTGAACTCTTACTTGAAGTCGTGGACGGTTAAGTAGGTCGTGCTTTCAATGAACATCGTTCGGCGCTCAAAGATTCGCAACCCTGGCAGATTGTACCGCGTCACGGTTCTCAAGATGGCATGTGTGACAGCGTTTGACACTGTAGTTTTGTTCTCCTTTCAACCACTCACGGCGAGTTACAATTGCGGACACACGCGGGCCTTTATTTATTTGAGTACATTTCGTTAGACACTCCGCCAAGCACCCCCCACACGGGAGTGCTAGGCCGTCTGCAACAACCTCGTCAGCCGCAGCAAACCTTCGAGTGTGTGCGCCGCAATTGCGTTCTCACGCTGACACGCACACCGTTGTTACAACTCAAGATCCATAACCAGTCTAATCAAGGTGAAAGAACAATCCGTTCAGAAGATACAACAGTCTGACACAGTCCTGTGTGTGCCCAGAGAAACCGACGATGGAGAGCCAAGCTCTCGCACGAGTATACTGATACAGACCTCAATCATGATGAGGCAGATGTGTGACAAGTCTACTGTGTCATGAAGCACGAGTCCTTGTCCAGTCGCGCTTTGTCAGGGGTGTTGGACCGAGCGTTGCGCTTTCTTAGGCGAGAGGGGCTTCTGCGCGTGCCAGCAACTGTGGCTGCTCGCTTCGGCGGGCTTGCACTCGGTGATCTTGTCCACGATGGACTTCCCAGTTCGGGTAAAGTTTTGTTATATGCTGTGGTGAAGTCAGCCTCGAGAAAAAAATACTCCGAAATCGTACGTGCTGGCATTGTGGCTGGTCCTGGTCGGCCCTGCATGCTGAAGCCATTTGAATTTTTAGTTACTTTGTGCCCCAAAGTCGAGGATTCAGGAGAATAGTCTCCAGGGCCGGGGGTCTGTGCCGCTGAAAGACCATGTTAGCTGATGGGAAGGAGGGAAACGAGATCCAAGAATGAGAAATGAGAGGAATATTTACCTCGATAACAAGCCCAGTCTCGATCAGTCTTTGGCATCGCGGTGGACATTTTCCCACCAGGGGCTTTTGGCATCTTGCAAACGTCGTAATCGCCAGGACTTGGCGTTTGCGAGGCTGGACGGAGGAATTAGTTCGTCAGAATCCAAAACCTGTTGTTGCACACCTCGAAGCATCAGCCAGTCAACATCAGTTTTGTGAACTGCTGTGCTGAAACGACCACCTTTTGGAAGTGTGTTACCGTCTGTTTGGTACCACCCAGGTCCAGGCAACTGCTTGGCTGCAGAATCGTGTGAGCGAGAGAGTCTTTCTGCGATGCTCTGCCAACTGACCGTTGTAAATCATCCATTCAACCTCGGTTTTGCTGACAGCCGCGTTGAATTTACCACCACCGGCCTCTGGCAACTTGGGGGCGGGGTAATCTGCAGGACCCGGGATTCCCTTGGCTACATGAGTGTGAGTAACAGCCAAGTGGCATCACACAACTTACCCCTGTGAGCTTCCCAATCCAAATCCGACTTGGGGTTTGAGGTATTAAACCGTCCTCCAGAAACCTCGTTTGGATGAGCATGCACTGGGTACTGTCCTGGCCCGGGTATTTGCACGGCTGACATCATCAGGTTAGTGAGTTGTCTGGGCAGGCAGCAAGCCTACCTCGTTTTTGCAGAGTCTCGACCTCTGTCAGAGCACGGTACTTGCTCCACCCTCCCCCGTATATCTTTGGCTTTGCGGTTTCATACGCTCCAGGTCCCGGTACTTGGGCAGCTGATTGGTGTAAGCCTTGATTGCACGAAGCAAGCAATAAGAAAGCACCTCGATAGATTTTCCAGTCCAGAGAATCAGAAAAGAAGTTTGGCTTTCTGGGACGTATTCTAACCAGCTTCCCACTGGGGAGTTTCAACGGAGGAGGGCTGGGGCGGAACTCCGGCGAACCTCCCGAACCTTGCATCTGGTGCTGGTTCGAGACGGCTCCAACGGACCGAACTTCAGTCGCGTGTCACTCACGTCAAATCAACAGTTTTTCCGAAACTCCCCCCAAATCAAGGCCAAATCAAGACCGAAGATTCGGCGATGAAAGGGTTTGCGGAATTTACATAGCGTTACGTTGTAACTGATTGTGCCACTTGGAGCCAAATTTTTACTCTAATTACGCACGTGTGCGGCGGCGGTGTGCCGATACAAGTAGTTCGGAAATACTGTAAAACGTTTAATAGTTGGCTATCTGTTTTCTTTCGGCTATTATTTAATTGGATAGTCATCAGGCTGATCAAAAAACTGGTGCTTCAGCATGCGCAGAGCGAAGCGAGGCCAACAACCTAATCAAGGACAAGGGCCGCGTTTACCCAAAGGGCTTGGGCAGAGTGAAGAAAAGGCATCTGCTTCAGGTAAAGTATGTGGGGAATTGTGTCTCAGTTTTGACCCCATTCCAGGTTATGATGACTTGATTCAGACGACTGGAAAGCGCAAGCCCAATCGCAAGGACGTGCGTCAGGAGCAAAAACAAGCCAAGCGAGCTCGGCGCCAGGAACACCACAAAAGAGTAGCAGAGGCTGCTCAAGTGGTGTGTCGCTCACTAACTAGGAAAAGCGTCCCTAATTCTTCTTGCAGAAACGACAAGCAGCTGCGAAAGCTGCAGCAAAGCTACTCAGGGACGCTAACCAGTCTGAAGCAGCTCGGTCACGAGGTGCTCATGCGGCAGCAAAGCCCAGCATCATTCATGCCCAGAAACCAGGCTCCTCCGCCAAAGTGCAAGCAGGGCCAGGCATCAAAAAGAAAGAACAGAACAGCAAAAGCGGAAAAATGAAAACCGACGTAAAACCACCCTCTTCGCGGCAGAGGCACCGTCACCAAGGACCAGTTGAAGATTCCAACTGGCTGACAATGATGCGGCAGCAAGGGTTGATTCCCGCGGCTTCTGACGGCAAGGATCACGAAGATGTGCGCATCTCATTCTTGGGGTCGTACAGTTAATCATGGTCTTCGCAGGAGGGCGACTACTACGAGAAGAAGCTGAACAAAAAGGGAAATGCCAAAAAAGAATTGAAAAGCGATGGGCTTGATTGTATCACGCCACTTTCTTTTATTTTGCCCGCCGTGCCCACGGGTTCTTTGATGCCCTTGACTTACATCAGATCTGCTGGAGAGCATTGAGCGAAGCACAGGCAAGAGCAAGGGTTCCAAGGATGAATATGCCGATCTGTCTGAAGAGTCTTGCGAGGATGCCATGGTGAGTGACAATGGTGGTCTCTGTGCTATCAAGGATATCGTTGAAACGGGATCTATCAGATGGACTCTGGCGAGGAAGAATTTGACTTTGAAGAAGAAGACGACGAAGACGATGATCCCGACAATGATGATGCCAGCGAAAACGAGGAGGGCGAAATGATGTTAGGAGATAGCGATGATGAAGAGGAGCTCTCCGACCTCAACAGCGATCTTGATGCTGAAGAGCGCGTGGCATCGGACGACGACGAAGAAAAAGCTGATGATGACGACGGCGATGGCCTGTTCGATGGGCTCGAAGACGACGAAGAGGGTGATGACGACGATGACGACGATGACGACGATGACGACGATGACGACGATGACGCTGCCAGCGATGAGGAGGAGGGTGAGGGTAGGGCACAGAAAACAAACGAGGCAAAACCTCTGGGTAAGTACCGCGTGTGCAATTGTTTCTCTCGTCGAAAGTCCAGACAATTCCCATATCGTTAACTCAAGGCTACATCTGATCGCATGTTGCATATTTCAACTTCATCTCGCACATCTCGTCTCTCTCATCTGGAATCCCTCTCGACGGAAATCCAGCCAAATCCCGCGATACCTCTAATATTATCGAAGTCCACTGTCACAACGGTATTGCGACCTGCTTCATCCCATGCTACATCGCAGCTCTCAACTCTCATCCCATCTCTCATATCGCTTCCCTCGTTTCCCACACCACATCCCCTTTGGATGAGAGATATCTCGGATCACATCTTTCATATCGCATATTATCTCACAGCTCACACCTCACACCTCACATCTCAAATCACATCTCATCTCTAATATGTCATCTCGCATCTCGCATCTAACGCAAAGTCGCAGGCGCATATGTCCCTCCTGCCCTGAGAAAGGCTCCCACAGAAGGTCGGGTTGGTGCTCAGGCTCGAGGTCTTCTTAATCGGTGAGTCACATGTTCCTGACCAGTGTTGGTAGGTGTGGAGTGGCCGGCAATCAGTGTCACACCCGCGCATCTTGGTGGGGGCCATTCGAGGCGCTGTGGAGAGTGTGAACACCCTGTGGCATGGGCCTCTGCTCCTCTCTCGCTACCTCTACCCCCAACACTCGAGCTGTAATAACCTCTCTCCCGTCACACAACCCCCCCCGCCCCCCTCCCCATCCCTTCCTCTCTCACTCAAGCGGAGTAACCAACCACCAGCCTCGCGGAAACCAATGTGGAGCCTGTTGTTTCTGGTCTGAAGAAAATGTACTCGGACCACAGCCAAAGCGAGGTCACGGCAGCCTTGACATCAGTCATCGCGGAGGGGTGCAAGGAGGACGCTGGCAGGTGTGTGTGTGTGTGTGTGTGTGTGTGTGTGTGTGTGTGTGTGTGTGTGTGT
>QUTJ01031495.1:0-12228 GCA_003573635.1 Goniomonas avonlea | reverse complement strand
AGCTTCCTAGGTGCCTGAATTCTCTCTCGCTCTCTCTCTCTCTCTCTCGCTCTCTCTCTCTCTCTCTCTCTCTCTCTCTCTCTCTCTAATTGAGCATTTTTGTGTCAGTGCTGTCCTTGAGTCAGACAGGGGGAGTGAGCAGTTTTGTGTCTGAGCTGACAGGGTACGTGAACAGTTTACGTGCTGACAGGGTGAGACTCAGCATGAACAGTTTTGTGTCCGTGACAGGGTATGTGAACAGTTTTGTGTCCGCTCACTCTCTCTCCCTCGAGCTCTGTCTCACTCTCTGTCTCTCTCTCGCACACACACACAAAAAAGTCACTAGTACTGAGTCACTGTGCTACAACACTGCAGTGCACTCTCACACTCGACTGTGTGCACTCTCACACACATACAATGCAGTGTGAGAGTGCACGAGAGTGAGAGTGTGCAAGAGTGAGAGTGCGCGCGAGAGAGTGAGTTGGAGAGCTGTGCAGTACTAGTTCGAGAGTGCAGTGTGTGAGAGGCATTGCACACCTGACACTAAAGTGCAACACCCCTGAACACATGCTGGTCAGTACCCTTGAGGTATTTTAATAATCTCTGTGTGTGTGTGTGTGCAGCACTGCAGGGCACTCACACACACTCACAAACTCTGAGTACGATCACACACTCTACTGAGGACCTGTGTGGTTCTGGGCACAGAGGAACAGTGTGCTAGTGACAACACTGACAAGGTGATGTTTTCGCTCAGTTTGGAGGAGGATCATCAATCCAACTTTGTTTGATCGTGTCTTCTTCCAAATGTGCTCTGGAACTTTGCTTAAACTGCTCCCGATGCTGCAAAACTCTCTAGAACGTAAAGCCGGAACATCTGTTTTTTTCAGTGTGACCACTACACACTGTGAATAAACTTGTGTGTGATTTTCAGAGCATGTACCCCCACTTCTGTAGCCTAGCGAGCCAAACGACCCCCTCCTCACTGGAGTTGTGACTGAACACCAAATGTGCACGACTCGGAGACACTGGATAAAGGCAAATGCATGTATTAGTTCATGTACTGTCCCTGTTGGCCTCTGGTGTGCCCAATCCTGTTGCGTTCCCCGAAGCACCGAAGCAGTGTGCGGCCTTCCCGGCCAATTTGGGCGCAGCGGTCACACCGCAAATTTGGTGAGCTACCCGCGTTGATTATACTTTAGTTCCCCCTTTTCGCCTTTTCGGTGCCCTTTTCTTTTCTAGTGGTTTCAATACTCTCTCTCTCTCTTTCTATCCACCTTTCTGTAGAATTCAAAGACTACAGAACGTCCCTGTCCAGCTGCCTGGCTGGTATTCATACCAGGCTGGTACATATGCAACAAGAAGGCACTCTCAGAGCTCAAGCTGTGGAATTTGTTACTGATGTGTTGTGCATATGCATGATATCGCATTCTCGTCAAAATAGAAAAAATAGTAGGCCTAGGCCCATTGACTCTTGGCTTCCAAACTTGAAATTCACACAAGCTATACATGATCTCTCATAGATATTTTTTTTTATATATGCTGAATACTAGTCTGTCCACATTCTCGTCTTGAGCTTGTCTCATCTAGATCTCTTCGTCATTCTTCTTCTTCTTCTTCTTCTTCTTCTTCTTCTTCTCTCTCTCTCTCTCGCCCTCTCAGTCCGCAGTCTTGTCTTTTCTTTTCTGGGTGGGCGTTCTCTTGGACCAATCCTCTGAAAGGTGTGATTGTTGGCCGCTCCGCGGTTTCCAGGACACAGCCAGAAAAAACGTGTATAAAGCGGTCGATCCAACATTCTCTCCAGAAAATCAATGCATTCCAAAAAAAAGATCAATCCAATCAATCACAGGCATGAACAAGCAAAGAGAGACGAGACGAAAACAATAAACTCAATTTTATTTTTATTTTCAACCGCATTGTGAGACACAACCATGCCTGCTTTTTTCAGTGTGACTACTACACACTGTGAATAAACTCGTGTGTGATTTTCAGAGTTGTACTCCCACTCCCTGTACTGGACCGAAGACCCCCTCCTCACTGGACACACAAACAACCCCCTCCTCACTGGACACCAAATGTGCCACGGACGTAAAGCAGGATGGTGAACCTGCCTGTTTTTTTCAGGGTGACTCCTACACACTGTGAATAAACTCGTGTGTGATTTTCAGACCACTCTAGCTGTGGAGCGGGCGAACAACCCCCTCCTCACTGGACACCTAACGAGCCACGAACGTAACACCGGATGGTGAACCTGCCTGGTTTTTCCAGGGTGACTCCTACACACTGTGAATAAACTCGTGTGTGATTTTCAGAGTTGTACTGTTTTAAGCTGACCTACTCAATGCATGCTGTCGATATCCCAGCATCTTGCGTTCGGTCAACTAACAGTTCTAAAAGAAAAAGTTTTGTTTGTTTGTTTGGAGAAGGCCTTATTGTGAAGGCCAGCAACTCCTTCTTTGCTGTTAGATAGAGTGGGCACATGGAAGCCACAGCTCTCAGTGCCCCTTTGCATTGTCTGCACATGCAAAAACAAAAAAAAAGCACGGGAAACAAACAAGCAAACAAATCAAACAAGACACTAGACAAAAAAAGGCAAATGCATGTATAAGTTCATTTACTGTCCCTGTTTGTGCCCAATGCGTTCCCCGAAGCAGCGTGCGGACGGCCGCGGAGTCGGCGCGGACCCCACGGCCACGCTTCCAGCAGCGTATGTCCCAATTGACTACAGCTAGTTAATCTACTATTACATTGCCTGAGGAGAGACGTCGTTTCTTATCCCCTCTGTGTTGAAACCCGTCTTCGGTAACGGGGCTCGATACCAGAACTTTGACACTGTCATACTCCCAATCAGATAGGGCTTTCTGCGTGATATTGGTCGGGGCGGGCTCGCCCAGTTTGCTTTGCCGACCAAGACCTCTTTGAGAAACGCGCCTTCGATGGCTCGCCGTATCTCTTCTGTTCTTGGACTCATCCTCGTCGCGCTTCTGCCGCTTAGTGTTGCGCAAACTATTCCCACATGTACCGCCGCTACGACCACGGCGCCGATGACCGTAGTTCCCCAGTCTGCCCGAGTGAACACCACGGGGGTCCTCAGTGAGGCCTGCCCTGTGGCCAAAGACAAGTTCATGTACAACGTCTGGCAGGGGCCTCCCAACATGGGGGCTGCCACTACGGGTTCCAACCGTCCGGTGGGTCCTGAATCCTCTAGGACTGGCAACGCTACGACGTTGGCCAATCTGTGGTGGTTTGCCAACATGACGTGTGGAAACTCGGCGGGGATGTCTGACCCCAACGGTCTCCCTCTGGGTTGCTGCACCAATGTACAGCTTCCGGTCCTCACTGGTTGTTACAAGTGTGCCGGTACCGCAACCCAGCTTCCTTCTGGTGTGTCTGCCACCAATGTCGTGATTGTGAACGGCGCCCAGACCTCTGGAACCCTGTTCTCGCCTTCCACGGACAACACCCTCCGTTGGCCCCAGGCGACTGCCAGTGATTCTATGCTTGGTCCTGGTCTGTACACTTTCCAGTTGTGGGCCGAGAGCCTGTGCGGCAAGGACGCTTCCAAGACCATCAGTTTGGCTGCCCGCTGCCCCCCCTCCCCGATGGTGAAGGCTGTCATTCGTACTGCCCTGAACGGAGCCGTGTCGACCTACGACACTACCCAGAACGCGTTCTTGGCCCAGGCTGACCGCTCTTTCTTCGTCGACGCGTCTTGCAGCATGCCGTTTTTGATCCAGAAGGAGGGCACCGCTTGGTCGACGAACGCGTACAGGAACTTGTACGCGATCCAGAGCGTGTGGTTCACGGTTGTGGACACCACGATTCTCACCTTGACTGCTGGTGGCACCACGACCTCGGCCTCTACCCCGACCGTGACACTTCCGTTCAACGCCAACGGCATGCTCGGCGTGACCGGCAGCCTCCTGAAGCCCGAGACCAACGGTAACATCATCATCACCGTGTCAGATGGTTGCTCTGCCGCCCAGCAGCAGCTCACCGTCTTCGCCAAGTGCGGTTGCAAGCCCACGGCCAACGCCGCGGCCACATCGACCGCCTGGACGAATGTCCCAAGCACCATGACCACTCAGCCGGGAGCGTCGAACGCAAACAACAACCCCGGCACCGGCGCGAACACCGTGGCGTTCAAGCTCAACGGACAGAGCTCCACCACCTTCGATTTGGGCACGACCGCCAATCTGGACTACGACTGGAGCTTCGTGAACTGGCTGCCCGACTACAGTGACATGTGGGGCACCGGCACCCTCCTCTCCCAGATCAACGCGGGCAGCTCTGGAAACTTCCCCCCAACCGCCAAGGCAAACTGCGGCGGATCGCTCTCTGACTCTGCATGCCCCGCGACTGCTGGAGCCGCCTCTTTTGGTCTCACCGCTTCCGCCTGCTGCTTTGCTGCCAGCGACGTCGTGAACGGACTTGCTGGCATCGCCCGCCCCGCCGTGAACAATTACGTGTACAAGGTGCTCCAGATCAACTCGGGCGCTGGTAATACCATGACCAAGGAGTACAACTTCATGCGCATCGCTGGTGCTTGCGCTTCCTCCTCCACCGTCGGAACCTGGGCCCAGGAAGGCGGCGCGAACGTCAGCACGACCGCTCTCCAGTGCTTCGATGCCAACCAGAATGCCGTCGCCTGCAGTGCCGACAAGGGAACCCTGGACACCTCTTTGAACGCTCGTGTCTCTTTCGTCGCTCTGCCCTCCTTCATGAACACGATGATCGGTACCACCATGTACACCGTTCAGGACTTCAACATCCCCGACCGAGGTGTTGACGGACAGGGTGCCTCCAAGTCCACCAAGTTCCTGCCAACCACACAGTGCAGCGCCTGGATGCGCATTCTGCGCCAGAGCACCGTGACCACCACGACCCAGACGAAGACCGTGACTGCCTTGACCTGCAATGGCCAGGCAGATCTTCTTCTGTGCAAGGTCACGATTGCCGCGACCGGCGCTGGCCTTGCTGATCTTAAGGTTTCTTCTTTCGGCAGCTGCCGCGGTGCTTGGCAGTTCATGCTCACTGTCAGTGACGTCTGCCAAAAGGCCACTGACACCTTTGCCCTGAACGTCGGATGCAACCGCAAGCCGAACGTTATCGCTGGATGCTCCAATGCCCAGGTGTGGGACGGCCAGAAGTTCGAGCAGATCTCTCTCGATGGTCGCGCTTCCTGGGACCCAGACAATTTTGGAGACGCGTTCAACGGACTCGCTGCTCCTTCTCTTAACAGCAACGGAGGTCTTGGGGCGTACGGCCTGACCTACGCTTGGGCCCTGGTGTCTGCTCCCGCCACCACCAACTGGCAGGCCGGCAACAGCACTAACTGCCCATTGAACGTCAATGCCGTCTGCACGGATGACTACTGTTGCACTCCCGGAGCCACCACCAGCTGCTACTACTCCTACCCCATGATCGATCTCACCACGAACATGTGGGCGAATCCCAGCGCCTGGCCTGGTGTCTCCCGGTCCCAGGTGGCGGACGCCGCCTCTGCTTCCCCCATCATTGCGCGCCCCAACCCCATGTACGCTAACTCGAACGGCGGTTACGCCTTCGGTGGATCGCTCCTTGGTGAGGCGACTCTCTTCCAGGCCTGGGGGTCCACCAACGTCCAGTACTCCCAGCCCACCACCCCCCCCGCCAACAACACGATCCCGGCTGCTCTTGATGCCTCAGTGATGGGCCCGTCTCCGTTCAGCCAGCGCCTCTTCCCCATGTTCAACAAGGGTTGCGCGCCGACCGTGTACCCCATGTTCGTCAACGTCGCCGGTCCTTTGACGAACACCGGCCTCTACTCCATCCTCCCCGCCCAGGGTGCGGAGCAGTTCACCGCCAACGACCAGACCGCGTACAACACCAACTCGCTGTGGAAGTCTGTGCAGCAGCTGCAGCACCAGGGCAACACCGCGTACATCCAGGGGCTCAGGTACCAGGGCGCCTACGTCGCGCGCCTGTACGCCTTTGATGGCTGCAGCGTCGGCTATGGTGATGTGACCTTCACCACCAAGTGCTCGACCGTCACCATGGAAACCGCGCAGAAGTACAACAACTTTGGTGTCAATGCCACGTACACCTCTGGCTCCAACCTGGCTGGATTCGAGTTCAAGGGCGCGACTGGCTCGCTCGCGAACCAGTTCTCTGTCCGCTACGATGGCCTGCCATCCAACACCCTGTCCGGCTCTGCCAGCATCGTGTGGCGCACCAACGGTGTCAGCGGTGCCCAGGTGGCCACCTGCGCTGTCACGCAGGAGGCAATCAACGGTGGCGAGCGTGTCATGAAGACCACCACCGATTGCGTCAAGAACATGATCACTGCCCTTGCGCCGGGCAACTACGGGCTCCAGGTCACCGTGTCCGACGGCTGCATCAGCGAGACCACTGCTATGGTGACGATTGACTTCTCCATCACCTGCTCCCGGCGTATCCAGCTTGCGTACAACGAGGTGCCGGCCGCCGGCGGCAACCGCGTTTCAACCACCACCAACCCCCAGTCGAGCAACTACTACATGTACAACCTGCAGTACGTGCCGCCCCCCGTCAACTCTGGCACGGGCACCTTCCCCGCTTTCAAGCTGCCGATTTCCTCCTGGTCCGAGACCAACAACGCCGGCACCTGGACTCGTGACACTTCCTTCGGCATTGATTTGACATTCAATGTCTTCTTCAACCAGCAGTTCTGCAACGTCGCGGGCTCTTGCAAGAGCTTCCCCTCGAACTCCCTGCAGTGGGGCTGGGTTGGCAACTTCACCCTCGCGAGCGCAAAGAGCAACACCAACGTGGACAACGAGGTCGATATGTCTCAGAGCATTCGCAACGCCCTGACCTTCCCTGGCAACACTGGTGGTGGCAGCGCTTTCCTGAGCAACGCTCTCGCTTGGGACAGCACCAGGACCCGCTCGACCAGCACCAACCAGCAGCAGATGTGGAACACCGTTCTGAGCGCCGCCCAGAGTTTGTTCCGCAGCACAACCAACACCCAGGTCTTCCAGTGGTCTGGTACCTACATGATTTCTGTGGCTGCTTCCCTCACTGGTGGCAACACCTGCACCATGGAGACCAAGGTCGGCACGCCCCCTGTTGGCAACGCCGCGGACACCCGCCCGGCCATGCAGCTCTACGTCTCGTACGTCTGCGACGACCTCAGCGACCCGTCGCTGTACCTCAACTCCACCGACGCCAACGGCAACATGAACGGCCCGGTTTCCACCATGGTCAACTTCGACACCAACGCCAACACTTGGTGCGAGGGCCAGGGTAGTACTGAGGCTTGGTGCACTGCCACTAGTGTCGCGGGTGCCTTCGCTGATACCTACGTGACTGCCGCCAGCTGGAGCCGCAAGATCCCCACCGTCTCTCAGACCCCCGGCAACCTGCAGGGTTCTTGCCCCGGAGGTTCTGGGTTCCAGGTCGTCCCCGTCGTGGGCGGCAATGCCGGTACCGCCGTCATGTGCTCCGGCGACGCGTGGACTACCACCCAGACTGTCACCGCAGCCACCTTGGTCGGTGCCTACGCCTACTACCCGATGGGTCTCGGTGGTTACTCTGCCACCCAGAACAACGGTGGCACCAGCACCGTGTCATTCGTGCCGAGCTACGTCTCCGCCACCGCCGCCGCGAGCTGGGCTGCCGCTTCCTCCACTGCCTCCAACCAGAACCCCCTGCTTCTGAGCCCGCTCTCCTTTGCCAACTTCGCACGCGGTTTCCAGACCGTTCCTGTGGTCGCCAACGTCCAGCCCGCCAAGATCCGCCTTGGTATGCCTGGTACCTGGAAGATCGATGTGTACGGAACCAACGGCTGCTCCAACACCTCGTCCGCCAACGGCTTCAACCTGCTGTACTACTGCCCCCGCAACACCCTGCCCACGTCCGTCCTCCAGTACGAGGTCAAGACGAGCCTCGCCCCCGCTGCTGGCCAGCCCGCCAGCCCCAACATTGCCGGTGACCGCGTCGTCATGTGCGGCACTGCTGCTGGCACTGGTCTGTCCAACATCACCTATGGCTCTCCCAACCGCAGACGCGTGCTCGGCGAGAACGATGAGACCTCTTCTCGCAAGCTCCTCCAGAACGGACACTTTGGTGACTCTGCCTACACCGCTGGAACCACCGGTGCCTTCGACAACGCTGCCGCCAAGGCCACTTGCGCCCTCAACGATCAGACTTTGTCGTCCACCGCCTACCAGCTCTCCAACGGTGGCACCATCCCCGGATCGCAGCCGCTCCTTCGTTCCAACTACGATTCCTACGTCCCCATCTTCTTCGATTCGTTCGCTGTCCCCGCCCCCGCCACCGGTACCACTACCAACTGGTTCGGCATGGGCCAGCTGTGGGCGAACGCTGCCACGCTCCAGGGTGTCGGCTACAACATCTTCACTGGCGCCACTCGCCCTCAGTTCCAGGGCAAGTTCGAGACCCTGACCCTGACTTCGCCGAGCTTCAGCAACAACAAGATGTTCTCCTGGATGACGCTCTCCGATTGGTCCACCACCTACACCTGCGGTTCCTCGTCCAACTGCCTGACCCCCATCGGAGGCACAGCTCAGAATGGCCAGTGCTCCTGGTCTCGCCCGGCGAACTCGTGGAACAACGCCAACATCCAGCGCTCCACCAGCGCGATCCCCCCCGCCACCTTCGGCTCCGTCAACCCTCTCATGCAGGTCAACGGCTGCAACACCCTCGGCCAGGGCACAGCTATTCCCGCCAGCACCCAGACCACCATGTCCGTAGCCGACGCAGGCTGGGCGTCCATGACCGTCCAGTCCGCCGCCAACGCTGTCGGTATCATCGCCACCCGCCAGACCTTCCGCGACGTGCAGTTGATCGCCTGGAACGGTAACGTCGGTGCCTCTTGCTACGACTACCGCGCCGTGCGCATTGTGGCCCGTTGCAACGTGCTTTTCCCAATGACCAACCCCAGCGTCGCCTCCGGCCCCAGCACCGGAACGGGCATGGGCACGTACAGCTCCGCTGCTCTCCAGGCGCAGTACCCCGATGTTCACATCAACGGCGCTACCGCCCCGGCCACGTCTGCCACCGCAACCTGGTCTGGCTCCAACTTCGACTCAGTTGAGCTCGAGGGCAAGTTCAACTACTACCAGTGCGGTATGTACTCCTCCAGCATCAACTTCTGCGGCTCCGCTGTCCAGAACGCGCCCGCTGGCAGCACCGGTAACCTGTTCTCCCTCATTTATTCCTGGTCGCTGCTGAGCTCCCCCGTGGGATCCTGGTACATGATGGGTAACAACGGCATGATGAACACCACCGTCGGTGCCGGCGTCACCACCACCAGCCCCGAGTCTGTCGTCTCGATCACCAACTCCACCACCCCTGCCGGCACCACCACCGTCACCAAGTCCGCCCGTACCGTCACCACCGTCACGGACACCCAGACCAACGAGGTCAAGCTCGTCAACCACGCTTTCAACCTCCCCAGGACCTGCATCCGCCCTGACCTTGAGGGTCAGTACACTGTGCGCCTTGACATCGACGATGGTTGCTCCACCTGGCGCTCCAACCAGGTGACCATCACGGCCACCTGCCCGCCCCTGCCCGCCTCCGAGACTGCGCTGAACGCCAAGGCGATGTGGCCCGGCCAGGCTTGGTCCCCCATCGACGCCACCATGGTCACTGCTTCCGTCAAGGGTGACGTGTTCAACCGCATCACCGTGCAGATCGCCCCCGCCGCCAGCACCCCCTCCGCGTTCTACACCTACTCGTGGTCCCTGACCCAGCCCACCGGCTACGACGCGGTCTCCCTGACCAACTCCCAGGGCACCATGGTGTCGTTCGTGCCCGGCCAGATGCCCATGTCCTCCCCCCAGAGCTCCACTGCCCCCTATATTCTGACGGTGAAGATCACCAACAACTGCTTGACCACCAGCGGCACTTCTGCGGCCCCCAAGACCCAGACGTACACGTTCAAGATTGCTGTCACCTGCACCTTGACCAACATGCTGTTCCAGTTCAAGGCCCCCATGGTCAAGACCTCGGCCACCTCCACCGACATCAACAACTACTGGCAGGGCTCTCCCCCGCCGACCTCCGCCGCCAGCAGCGCCATTCCCGAGTACGGCTACTACAACGACCGCGCTGTGGCTCTCACCGACTCTACCACCGGTGCTTGCGACCTGTCTGGTCCTTTCTGCTCCCCGACTGAGAACGGCAACTTCCCCACTGTCCTGTTCGGTGGCTCTCTGCCCACCTCGTCGGCATCGACTGTCATTCCGGGCTTCCAGAAGTACTACTTCGAGGTGGCTGCCACTGTCACCTCCACCTGTGTCGTGAAGAAGACCTACTGGGTTCTGACTGGATACAAGAACGCCCAGTCCTTCACCCCGACCTACCTCCCGGCCGTGCCTCCGGCCCCTGCCGCCGCTGTCGTCACCTGCAGCCCGACTCAGACCTGGACCTTGACCATCGAGGGCACACCGTGCAAGCCCTGCACCACCGATGTCTCCACCGAGGCCGGTGTCCGCGATATCTGCCTGTTCCGCAACTACTCCGACTACACCAACAGGCCGTTCAGCAACGACCCCACGCTCAACACCCCCACCTCCGAGTACCAGCACCCCTTGTTCTACGAGTACGGTGCTTCCACCCCCACCATCTACCAGGTCCAGACCCCCAGCCGTGCCGCCAGCTCCACCGGCGCTCTCGGTGGCACCCAGTACTCT
This sequence comes from Goniomonas avonlea, assembly GCA_003573635.1. NCBI lineage: Eukaryota > Cryptophyceae > Goniomonadida > Goniomonadaceae > Goniomonas > Goniomonas avonlea. The sequence goes on along the minus strand of QUTJ01031495.1, from coordinate 1,570 downwards.
GGTGTCTGCATCTACGACCCCAACGAGCGCAAGTCCGGTGATTCTTTCATCCAGGCTCGTCGTGACAACTGCCTCGTGTCCGGCAAGGGCCGTTCCGTCAGCATCCTCGCCAGCGCGGCCGGCACCAACCCGTCCACCGTCTGCACGGGCACCGGCTCGTCCCGTATCTGCCCCATGTCCCTGGTGCAGTTCGTGCCTCGCTTCCCCGGTGTGTACATGCTGTCTTTCGACATCAGCGACAGCTGCGGCCCGCCCGTCTCCACCCCGATCAAGATCACTGCTCAGTGCAAGAGCAAGCCCCAGCTCGGCAAGAACTTCCTCAAGTCGAACAACTTCCAGCAGCTCTACTACTGCACCAACGTGAGTCTTTTTTTTTGTGTTTGTTGTTGGAGTTATTGCAGTGGTTGTTGTTGTTGTTGTGTGTGTGTGGCTGTCGTGTGAGATGTTAAAAAAATGATATTGTTGTCACCCTCCAGCCTTGCGTCACATATTTTGTAAACTCACGCCTTGTGCAGACCACTGGACCGTGGGGCGACCCCAACAGCCAGCAGAAGACTGCCAACGGTGCCTTCGAGGCCCTGAAGGTCTCTGACTACTTGAACATCAACGAGCTCGGCCTCGACACCACCACCGTGACCGACCCGCCGCAGAACAACTTCCAGTGCCAGGTCACTGCCCCCTCCACCGTGATGAACTGCTCTGATGTCCGCGCCCTTGTCAACTCCAAGAACGTCGCTGTCGACGCCACTGGCTCGGACAACTTCAAGGCCTGCTGCACATGCATGTTTGGCCAGAGCACCATTAACGTGTTCTCCGTCACTGGTGGCACCACCACCTCGTCTCGCGCCAACGCGGCCCCCACCGTCACCCAGCCCAACCTGCTGGCTCTGTCCGAGGCCGAGTACAACAAGAACTACGTGATTCTTGTCAGCATTGTCGCGCCCCTGGCTGTGGTGCTTGTTGCCTCTTTGGCTGGTAACGTCCTGATGCTGCTCAAGCTGCGCCAGGGCTCCTCAACGGCCTACTCCGCTGTGGACGTGGCCTCCCCCCGCACCCGTGTGGATGTGTAAAACTTTCTGCTGACCCGCATCAGCTCTCCCTGTAGGGTGCCGTTTTGATTGCAGTTCACAACTTCGTGAACCGCGAGATCCGTGTTGTTCCGAGTAAACCTGCTTTAGGCGCCAAACTGCCCCATTTGTATGAGTGTGTGGTGTTGTGGCTGAGTGGTATTTGGCTGTGTTGTGAGAGTGCGACCTGGAAAAGGACGAACAACTTGACTGGAGCGACTGGAGCCAAGGAGGGTAACCCGGTGGGCAGTGGTTCAGTGATTTATTCTTGATGACAAGTAACTTGGTTTGTTCACTTAGTTCAGCAGACATGAGATGATCTGTAATAGGTTAACAGGGTCTCCTGAGGGGATTATGGGCGATAACACCTCGGCCTAAGGCTCCGACGAGGCCATTATGGTAGATAACACCTCGGCCTCGGCTCTTAGGCCGAGGTGTTATCGCCCATAATCTCCGAGGGAGACCCTGATAACCCATGTGAAGCCCGGCCCTGATTTAAAACC
>QUTJ01031494.1:0-12216 GCA_003573635.1 Goniomonas avonlea | reverse complement strand
CCATGGCAAACCCCTGCGCCCCACACCCCGTGCACCGCGTCACCACCCCTGCGTCAGCCGCCTGCCTCGGCAAGCTCCTCCTGCCCTCACGCGCACAAGTGCCCCCACACACCGCGTCACCACCCCTGCGTCAGCCGCCTGCCTCGGCAAGCTCCTCCTGCCCTCGCGCGCACAAGTGCCCCCACACACCGCGTCACCACCCCTGGGTCACTCCGTCACCACCTGTTCCTGAGCCTTTGAGCGGCCTCTCCTGCTCACAAGTCATGAACCTTTTCTCCTCACAAGTTGTTTGAACTGCTTATCCTCACTCGGTAACGCAACCCAGTGCAACTGCTGGAGCTGTTGTCACCCGCGCGGACTTGCAGACACAGTGTCGTGTCTCGGTTGGGGGGGGGGGATGCGTGTTGTGCTTGTCTTGCTTGCCAACAAAACAACAATCACACGGTACTAGCACGTAGAGGGACAGCGTTGAGGGTTGCCGTCGTGGGGCCTTGATTGCGTGTTGCCCTCTTTTGCTTGTGTGCCTTGGTGCTCTCTGTTTCCCTTTTGACGGACCCGTGTTTGCACTTCTTCATTCGCGTCGCTCTCTGCGCAAGTCGTATGAGCAACCTCCTCATTCACACTTTTCCTCACCACAAGTCTGCTGCACGGTCTCTGGGTGAGACAAAGGACGACAAGAGCAGTTCTAAAGTAGTCAGATTTAATGAAGAGAAGGGGAGTGGAAACACTGGCGTGCACACCCACAACCGCATGCCTGCACACCACACTGCACTGAACCCCGACACACCCGCACACGCACACACCTTTCACACACCTCCCACGCGCATAGCACACACACACACACACACGCACACGCACACACTGCAAACGCCTTTGTGTCGCGCGACAGCACTACTGACAGTTGGAGAGGAGACTGATGGAGACAGACGGAGACAGGTTGAGAGTGCTCACGTCTCGCGCGCAGAGGTGTGCCCTCCTCCTGCGACAGTCCTCGCCCAAGCTGAGGAAGCTGATGACTGCGAGGGCCACGAGGTTGGCAGATACAGCCAGGCCGCTGCGCAACCTGACTCACCGCAAGCTGACCCCCCTCAAGCACCTCAAGCTGACCCCCCTCAAGCACCTCAAGCTGGTCCACCTCTCGCGGACCCACCTCAGTCTGACCCCGAGGGTGTGTGTTTGTTTCTTTGCTTTTGTTTCTCTCTGTGTGTGTTTGTGTTGTTGTCGTTGTTGTCCACGCGCTTGGATTCGTGCGTGCGCCTGCCTTGTATCTTGTGTCGGTTTGCTTGGAGTGTAGTTCGCCTTGGAGTTTTTCCATCCTGCCTCCCAGCCACTCTCGTGCCAATTTCCCTGCCGGGTGCCCGTGCCCATGTTTTGGCGATGGGTGGTGGTCCCCCTCCGCGAGAATACTCCTAAATCCACCCAATTTCACCAGCATTGCCTGACTGAACTGCAATCTGTTGTGCAGGCCTGCCCCAGGGCTGGGAGAAGTTCGAGACTGACGACGGGATGGTGTATTACTTCGACCCCGCAACGCAGACGTCACACTGGGAGCTACCATCTTGATCCGTTGCTAGACGGAACTGGCCACCGCACGGAGCTGAGCTGTCTTGCGAACAACTGTATTTTTCTTATTTCTCCTGGCCGTGTGTGGTGCACCGTTCGAATTTTCATCGAAGAAGACGGAACTGGCCATTGCATGGAGCTGAGCTGTCTTGCGAACAACTGTATTTTTCTTATTCTCGGCCGTGTGCGGTGCACCATTCAAATTTTTCATCGAAAACTGGTCTGGCGCGCTCATCAATCACACAGCAGTAAAAAGGCAGAAGCAAACAAAATTGGATCACTGTCGTGTATGAATTAGATCAACACCAGGTGACCAACGCTCTCCGTGAGATCGGCGTTTGGCTGTCCCGATAACGGCCTCGCGCCTGAAGATCAGCCGCCCCACGCTTAGCTTTAGTGGGACGGCGTCATGAGTTCACGAAACTGGTTTGCCCCCAAGTGGATCAGTACCACACTCCGTCCAGGTCTCCGAGAGGTAAGCTTGCTGCTTACAGCTCCTCCTTCTTGTGAGCCAACTGCTTGAGAATCGCTGAGCGCTGCCCGAGCCATTTCTTAAGCTCCGGCTTCATAGAGCCGGTTTTCATGCGCTGGAGGCGGTCCAGCTCCTTCGCGGCAGCGGCGGCCGGCTCAGACTTCCATTTGTCAATGAAGTCGCGTTCCTTCTTGCCACAGCCCTTGCCAGTGCTCACAGAGCACAGAGCCGTATTGCCGGCCTCCTCCACGTACTGCTGCATGTAGTCCTTGCCCGGACCAAGCTCGTCGCACACAGACAGGTCTGTCTTCTTGTTGTAGGTAGCACCGGCAACGCCAGTCTCCTTGTTGAAGTATTTGATCGTGGGCCAACCACCCGCGCCGGGTTGGTGGGTACCCCTGATCTGTTGCTCAGAGAGATTGATATCTCCAAACGCAACGTCGGGATTGTTTGCAAACATCTCCGTAATGGTGTTCCACTGCGGAGCCTGCTTGCGTCATCAGCCTCAGCCTTCGGAGGCAATCCACCGGACGAACAAGGTCTTTCCGGCGTCGATGTTCTCCTGCACGACCGAATCGAAGTTGGAAGTGGTGAGGCGAGTCACTCGATCAAAATGTCCTGGTGGGTAAAAAACACTGTCTGCTCTGACTAACGCCAGAAGCAGTAGGCCGATGCCGACCAGCAAGCTCCACCGCATTGCTGACGTCACGACCTCCCCTCGTCGTTTCTTGGCGTCGGGATATCGTCAAGAAGATAAGGAAGAATGGGTTGTACGAACTGCGGACATGCCCTGAAACAGATAGTATGATAGTGTTTATTTAGGTACCTCGCTAGTACCTCGTCGATCCCGTTCTTTGCAATGCAAAAGAGTTGAAAGTTCAAGGGTGTGGACTTTCAACTGAGGTATGGCGGCTGGTGGAGCACCTGTATCGCTTGTAGGAGCGAAGGTCAACTTGAGGATTGACCACGCTGATCATGTTCCAGTATGGACCAAGTTCACAGCATTCACTTCACATCAGCCTCCGCACGCTGAGATCGCTCTGGTTGGGCCATTAGGCTCCGTCCTGGAGAGCCATCCGACTGCTCCAGCAGTTGCGATTGATGGTGGAAGGTCGATTTACATCAGATTTGGGTACTCGGTGGCTTTCACCGTGACGGAGGACGCTGAAACCTTCATTATTTCGCTGCGTCGCAAAAAGCACGTCCGCGAGCACTTGATGGGGGGTGTTGAGATTCCGCTCAGCGAATTTTCAGGGCTGGCAGCAGGCCAAGGCAGACAAAGAGAATTTGGTCTTGTCAAGAAGAAAAAGTCGGGCTCGATGGTTCCAAAGGGGAAGTTGACGGTGTTCTTGTCAGTCAGCGGGGGGTCGGAACAGACGCCCAAGGCTCCTCCACGGGGACTATGGGCTACTCAACCCGAACCAGTGAAAGCAGGCGAACCCAAGGCCGTGACCATGACGCGCGGAACTCCGTTTGATGTCGCGACCTGGAATGTGCTGCATCGGGTATACGCGCAGCAGCCGGCAAACGAGAGCAACGCAGACATTCGCACAGTTCTTCGACAGTTTCCTCTGGAGAAGCAAAGATGGGATTCCGTTATTGAAACAGTGACGGCTGCTTTTCAAGAAGGCACTGCTGTTTTCTGCTTACAGGTAGGGATTTCTTGAAGCAGCATCAGCTCAAACATTGCAGGAGGTCAGCGGGGACCTACTGGCATTTCTGAGACATAAGCTTCCGCCGAATGTTATCTTGTTTGCGTATCGTCTTCCCCGTGTTCCAGTCAATGTTGAAGGCACTCCCTCTGAAGCCACTCTGTTTGATCGGTACGAAGGCAATGATATTGATGACTCTCCAGCATGTCGATACATCTCAAGATGAGAGAGGTTGGTAATATAACCATTTCGCTATTTAACGTGGCCCTGTTCTCATGAATTGTTTTTCGAACATAAATTCACGGATTTGTTTAAGTCTCTGGATCACTCCCCCGCTACGTCCGTCCACTCTTCTCCCCATCCTCCTGCTCTCCAGTTCGTCTCTATCGTGCCTCTCTCGTGTCTCACACTGGCACGTACGTGTTGGTGAGGCAGTGAGTGTGGGTGGGTGGTGAGTGTGGGTGAGTGGTGAGTGTGGGTGATTGTACAACTGGGGATTCAATTGCCACCCCTCACACCAACAGACTGGAGCACTAACAACACAACAAACAGCACTTGATTACTCGCTTAACTCTCCTACAGATCAGAGCACTTGGTAACTCTCGTGCTCTTGAGCCAAGGTGGATCTGATCTGGGGGGTTGCAGCATCGATGATACTTCTGGTCTTAGCTTCCTCGAGGTAAGAGTGTTCTCTCCGACACTTCAGCCGGAGCTCAGCCAGTGTCGGGAGGCGGACCAACAAGCACTCAGTCACACCGCTGCATAGAAACCCGCGATGGCTCTTACTTCGATATTCTAACGTGAGGAGGAACGACCCCCCCCTCACTGACCCTTGTCTGTAACAATGGTCTCCAGTTGTGTGGAGTGGTGGGTGGGACAGACCAAGGTGTCAGCGACGGGGTTGGATGGAGCAGGATCAGAGGCAGCGTTGCTTGAGAGACGGCAGCAGCGGTTCACTGCCTCGGATAGAATATCAGATAGCAGATAACTCGAATCTCATACCGCGGCTCATACCGTAAGCCCATGCTACCGATCTTCCACGCTAGGCGATATCTCCACTATTTGGAGCCCGATTTTTGATCTGAGCAGCTCCAGCTGTAGATCTAGTGTAAATCCTGCTCTCATTCCTCTCAAGTGACTTGGGCCGAATCAGAGAAACCGATAGTGCCAACACAGAGAGAGAGAGTCCACAGCTTCTTTCATGGAGACGCTGCGAGTAGCCGTCGAGTCGGGTGTGTTTCCAAATCGGGTGATGTTGGTGTGCAGGGTTGGAAAAAGGGAGTTGCCCAGATTTGGGCAAGGCTTTAACGGATTCCCTAATCAAGGATAAACCATTAAGTGTCAGGGAGGGGAAGGATCGTCGAGGTGTTCAGTGAGACCTCCTCCTGACACGGAAACGGAGACTGCGTACGAGTGCGACAGTCAGTTTCCCTTCCTCGTGGAAAGGAGTCATTAATATCTTTCTCGTTCGGATCTTTCTTGAGTAAGAAGGGTAAGCTCGTGTAAGTCTCTCGTTAGCCAAAAACGTCGTGCTAGATTAGCGCTCCGCTTCTCAGATAGACGTCGATTCGAGGCAGAGAGACGCGCAGGGAGATATCTAACTGCGTCTGTAACATTGCGTGGCACAGGTGCGAGTGGGGAAGGACGTTCACGTGTTCAACACTGTGGTGTCTCGCCACTCGACTGCGACAAATTTGGAGCCTCTGCGAAACCGGGTGTGCTGCTCGTGTGTTTTGCAGTTGAGCTTCCTGCTGTGTTCTGGCAGCTGGCTGGTGTTGCAGGAGTTCAGATAGGATCATAGGGGAGAGATGAGATGACGATGGGATAAGATAAGGCTGGCGCAAGTGGGAAGGACGTTGTTGAACATGTCTCGCAAATTGACGCAAGCAATCTGGAGCCTCTGCGAGATCGGGTCCGTGTCTTATCTCTGTGTTGTCGCTGGATGACGACCCGTGTGGTCGTCCCAGCGGTGTCAACCGTCACCACCATTGTACTGTTTCCAGTCGTTTGGAGATGATCCAAATGTTGAGCAGTTGCTCGTATGATTTGCACTAGCTTACTTCTGTGTGAGCGATAGATCAGCTAAGATCAGATCAAAGCAGATTAAGATAAGTGCCGCTCTAACAGTCACCCGCCCAGGTCCAGCAGTTGTCTGCTGGTGGGTGTGCGGTTGTGGCTGGGGATCTTAACGGGCCCCGCTCGACGCTCCGAGGCTTCGCAGGTCCAGAAGCCACGTGGTCGAACCTAGCTTCAAGCGAGGTAATGTTTTGAGCGAGAGTGAGTGAGAGTGTCCGAGGAGCCACTGATCCGTCGATCGGGGGCAGCGACCTTAAGGGTGACATGGTGAATTTGGTGAATTCTGGTGGTGAATTCTTCACTCCGAGGAAGTGTCTGCATTCTCACGTCGGAATTATGTTGTTGCTTGAATTCTGGTGGAATTCTTCACTCTGAGGAAGTGTCAAATTTCTCGTATCCGATCACCAAGGGTTTTCCTGCGTAAAACACGCATATGTTGCTCGCGTTGTGGGTGCGTGTGTACCCCTGTGTGTGTCCACGGCGCGCACTTGCACAAACACACTCATGCACCCACGCACGGGCGTGCATGAACACAAGCTCTGACTGCACGTTCGCATTCCTGAGCTAACTATTTCTCGTCATTGGTCGACACTCCCAAAAAGGTGTCATCAGTGACCCGTCTCGCCGCCCTTTCAGCGTGCGTGTGGCACATGAGCGTGTACGTAATGAACGTGGCGCATGACCGCGCGTGCATGTGCGCGCGGGGTCCATGCGTGCGTGTGCATGCGTGTGTGCGAGCATGCGCGTGCGTGGGTTGCGTGTGGGCTCTTGGGTGCGTGCGTGTGTGCGTGCGTGTGCATGTGCACATGGGTGCGCGTGGGTGCATGTGTGTGTGCCCGTGGCTCATGAGCGCGGATGGGCTCGTTGGTGTGGCGCATGAGTGTGTGTGCTCATTTGGCCGATTATCCACCATAGATCCGCCATGGGCGTGTGTGCCTGTAACCCGAGCCCGCAGCGCAAAACAAGAGGTCACACAGTTGCAGACCATGTGGTGGGTTTCAGTGCTGAGGTCAGTGATGCCACCGTGCTCCCGTGCGACGGAGTGTCAGACCACTGTGTCGTCCGTGCGCGTGTAACCCCGTTGTCGAGGACGGAAGGGGTCTCCCCATCAAACCGAGACGATGGACTTATCAGACGTCACAGGGTCCCGAAATCTGAATAAAATATTGGTTCCAGTGCAATTAGGACGTGTGGTGATTGCGGTGATTACAACAGCCCGGGCTGAGAGTCCGTTCGCAGGATCCAATGATGACAGACAGGTGAGTGTTTCGGAGGAGGTGTGGTGTCAAAGGTTTGACACCCTCCCCCACACACAGCGCCACCGCACGCCCCCCCCCTTGGTCCAACATCCTCACCCCCAAACCGAACCTTGTTGCAAACCACCTCCCTTGCGCCAGAGCGACAGCGAGCTCCTCTATGCAGTCCAGGATGCGAGGGTACTCGAGCAGCGAGCGCACAGACGCCGTGTTGGATGCAAGGCTATGGCCGAGCTCGTGGGTAGCAGGGAGGGACATCGCTCGACCTGAGTGCCCTCTACCCTCATTTCTCCCTGCTACGCGGAGCCGAACAACAGGAAAAATATTGAATTCTCCAGACACGAGCGTGCAAAGCAAAAAAAGTTCATGCATTCAGTTCCGTCAACCACTCAGTACGGCCATTCGCTGTCAACACTGACAGTGTTGACCCACACACCCCGACCCAAACTTGAAAGTGAACAGGAGAACGAGTTTCACACACAAGCACACGTGAAACTGGAGCTAGAGTAAGCTACTTGCTAACACTTGGAGTCAGCTACGTGCTAGCGCAGGACCAAATTCGAAATTTATTGAAAAAGTTGAACACAATCCCAATCAAACGGGACCTGCAGCTTCCCGCTGGTAGACAGGAAGTAGAGCTATGTGCTAATGCTTGCACTCTAGCTACTTCACTACTCTCACTCCGTCCCACACTCCCCCTCTCTCTCTCTCCCCCACTGTGTGGTTGGGTTGTTCATCACTGTGTGGCTGTTGTTCCGTTTCTGCAATTCCCTCATTGCACAGCAAACAAACAAGTAAGAAGCACACCCCTGCCCCCCCCTGACACAGACACAGTGTTGGATGCAAGACTGCAGCCGAGCTCGTGGGTGGCAGCGAGGGACATCGGGCCTCGACCCGAGTGCCCTGCTACCCTCTCCGCCCTTCGCACTCGCTCCACCCCCACTCGCGGTCTTCGCACTTGCTCTGCCCCTCGTCTTGGCCTTAGAGGCCTTGTCGACTCCTTGGCTCCAGATCTCCAATTTGGATTTATTGAAAAAGGAAAACACCGATCCCAATCGCACGGGACCTGCAGCTTCGTCCTTAGCTCCAGATCTTCTGTCGCTGCTCCAACTCATCCACGTACTTGAACCCCTTGACAGTACCGACACACGGACTCACAGTTCATGTTTCCATCTACGGAGAGTCTGCGACACGAGCGAGTCGTTGTCGGACTCTCCTTGATCGTGAGACACCCACCTCGATCGCATCTAAGTGCTCCTGGTTCCTGGGCTCGGCGAGCCCATCGCCCCCTGACCCGACCACATCTCGTCTTCTTCGCGAGAATCGCGAGCCTACGCCTCTCTCCCGCCTCCGCTCGCCTCGCCGTCACTCCGCGCTATGTCAAACACTAAATTCCGGGGGCGACAGCTCAAACTGGTTACACAATTTTGTAATCAATCAAGATCACAATCCTTATCTGTTCTAATCAATAACTAGAACATCTTTTGAAAATTGTAACCAGTTTGACCTGTTGCCCCCCTTGAGGAGCCTATCGTCTACGCTCTGCACTGTCTGTGCTAGGTGCACTGCTGCACCGCTCGCGGTGGCACCGCCGGGCTCGGAGCATTCAACGGCTTGTCTAGTTGAATGTTTAGTGAGGGGAACTTTGGCTGGACAATTGCCGTGACACACTTTTGGGTCTCGTTTGGAACTGATTGACTTGACCTTGTGCTGATTTCTCTCCATTGTGTCGTGCTCGTTGTGTGTGAAACTGAAGCCAACACCAAAAACCTGTCGCGCACCCAGAGCGTGACTTCACAGATTCAAGAGCTCCGATCGTGCCGATCGGACCTACTTGAATCACAGCTCTATCTCCTATCTCAGATAGACTCTGATAGAGCACACACTAGCTGTGCTAGCGCAGCGCAAAAAAAACTAGTTACTAGTGCTAGCTTACACGGTAGCTCGCTTCGCTTCCAACTAGACAAGCCGTTAGAAGCTCCGGATCTGTGTGATTGTGTGTTTGTTGTGTCGTGCTTGCTCTGATTGTGAAACAATGCAAAACAAAGCGCACCGGAGTGAGGGTTAGCTCTAGAGAGAGTAACTGGTGACTCAAGTACTAGCGTTACTTGCTCTCGCCGTCTTCTTGCCTCCGCTGCTTGCTTTCTGTGCCGCGCCTCCCGTCTCACCTCTCCGTCTCACCTGCTTGTGCAAGGGAGGTCTCTCTCCGTCTCACCTCCCTTGCTTGTGCTTGTTCCACGACACACAACACAAGCAAACCACAACAACACAAACAATACAACACAGACACTGTGTCGGATGCAAATCCGTGGAAAGAGCCCCCTGGCCACTGCGCGTGCGCACGTACACACACACACACACTTCCCCCCTCTCCCTCTCTCTTTCTTCTTCTCTTCTCTCATATGCCTTCAGGCAGGCCCTCACGGGGCTGTGGCCGCTCAGCGGTTCCTGGATGGCTTGAATCCTCTCTCTCTCTCGGGTGACGTGGATTCGAATCCCAGCCCCGCCGCTAAGCCCGCAGTCTTTTCTTCTGGTCTTTTTTCAGGGTGTTTGCACTTGGACCAATCCCCCAGGGGGTGTTGTTGGCCGCTCAGCGGTTTCCAGGATGTTTGAATAAACTCTCTCTCTCTCACACACACACACACAGAGGATTCAAGCCACCCAGAAACCGATCATTAAGAAGCCAAAGGCGCGCAGAGGCACAATTGGCCCAAAAAGAGAGGAAGACGAGCATGGTTGTTTGGAGTTAACACCAAGTGGAGCTAACACCAAGCAACCGAGAACCGCAACACGATGCGGTTGCCTCAGTTTTCAAGAGCACCGGATCAAGCGAGCCGGCACTCTTGAATCCCCAATTCAAAACCCTATCTGCTGATACGTCATCAGCATAAAATCAATATGCTGATAACACTATCAGCACGACWCTGACGTTTCACGCTCAAAACGTCGTTTTCGAAGCTAGCACTCCCGTTAGCTGACACGCTAACTCACCTCACATCCAACTAGACARGCCGTTGGATGCTCGAGACTCACTTTTTAGGGCAGCGAAGTTTGACAAAGTCAGGTTTGTCCGCTTGCGACACCTCACCGCCTGCCGTTTTTTCAGCGTCAGTTGCCAACTCACAAACATTGTCACCGTGGAGCAGACGCCCATTCCAGAGCGGCGTAATTGTAATCAAACTTCAAATCACTTCCATATCGTCAAATATGGCTCGTGTAATGTCAGCTCCAAGTTTTGTCCGATCAAGGATGACGTGATAAGTGACCTCTGACGGGTGGGATCGGATAAGAAATTTGTGGTGTCATGGTGGCTCGAAGGCGGGGCCAGATCCCGCCAGATCGGGCACAGCAGTCGGATAGACGAGCAAAGTTTGAACGGGACTGTTGCGACATGGCAATGAGAATTCTTCTTTTGCTGGTCCTCGGGGCCGCTCTGAAGCTCTGCGATGCGACTCATGGCGATAAAAATTCTGATATAAAGCAGCAGCTCTTCTGGGTGACTGATCATGGCAACATTTATCGCTCGTATTCGTTCTCTCAGCCTTCGTACAAAGTACTCACTGGCGCCGGGAACGCGACCGACATTGTGGTTCATGCCAAGAACGAAACAATGTACTGGTCCTCTTCCACGTCAATCAGGAGGGCTTCTGTGTCTACTCCCCAGAATGTGTCCGACGTGCTGGTGAACAACCAATGGGACATCGAGCGCCTTGCCATCGACGAGAGCAGGGAACACCTCTACTTCACCGAGCGCAGCACTCGCAGCGTGCGACGGATCGGTTTGGATGGGCAAAACCTCACCACCGTGGTAAATGCTTCCCAGTTGATGCCGGACGAGTTCCCGATTGGCATCTCCATCTGGGCTGACAGGGACAAGATCTGGTTCACAACCAAAGGCGAGGGCGTCCACACCAATTCCTCCCGGGCTGCTTTGCTGGAGACCCCGCTGAACGGATCATCCATCAAAGAGTTATTTTCGTGGCCCGACCAAGAGCAGCATCACTTCGATGGGCTCGCGCTCGACCCAGTTGGAAAGTACCTTTACGTCGCAGAGCACAGACCGAGTAATTCCGACGGTGCGATCCAGCGCATGAACGTGAACTTTTCGACCCCTGCAGCTCTCAACAAGTGGCAAAGTGGACCAAGTGTGGCAGGCGATGCCGTCGACTACCTCGCTGTCAACTCGCTGCACGGTGTCGTCTGGTGGACCCATCGGCATGAGAATAAGATCTATCAGGTGTCAAGCCTGACTCAGAATACCCATTTTGAAGCCCTGTCTACGGGGGAAGAAACACCCCATGGGCTTTTCTTCGTGAATCTTCCGACCATGCCACCAACGGTCCCCGCGGGCAATGGCGGACCTCCGCAATACGAGAAGTGCATGGACGACAAGTTCCAGGAGACGCCGTGCAAAAACTGGAGGGATGTCCTTCAGTCCCCCGAGAGTCATTGTGATCACAGGTTAGTTCCTTGTCCCCCCCCCCCCCTCTTTTGGCCTGCTGACACGATCCGCAGCTGCTTCCACGACATCTTGAACCGGATCACCGATGACAATGAATGTTTCCCAGGCTATCTGTCCAACTTGCCCGCCAATGAGAGGGAAGGCAAGAGACAACACTTGCGTTCTTTCTTGGAAAAATGCGGTGGCGGCGACGGTGGCGGCGACGGTGGCGGCGACGGTGGCGGCGACGACGGCCACAACAACGGCGGCGGCAACAAGCCTGATGGTCGCTGCCGCAGGTTCATGCTGGAGCCAGCGAAGGTCACTAAGGGTATTTGTGCTGGAAACATCGCCGTTGCTCTCCCACTTCGCAAGTGTGCCCCACCGGATCACAAGGACTTCTTGGCCGACGCTATTCATGACTTCCATAAGCTCGAGCCTGCGTCGGTGCACGCCACCTTCGGTGGCATGTGCGAGGCACAGGGTGGCAATTATTCTGGTGTGGACCCCAAGTTCTTTTGTGACCACATTGCCGCCATGGTTTCAGGATACAACAGGTGCAATGGCAACCACCACTGTTGCAACAACAATGGTGGCAACAACAATGGCGGCAACAACAATGGCGGCAACAACAATGGTGGCAACAACAACGGTGGCTGCCAGGGTGATAACTGCCACAACAATGGCGGCAACAACAACGGCGGCAGCAACAACGGTGGCTGCCAGGGTGATAACTGCCACAACAACGGTGGCAAC
>QUTJ01031493.1:0-12201 GCA_003573635.1 Goniomonas avonlea | reverse complement strand
GGGGGGGGGGGTGCGAACCGCTCATTCTTCCTTAAGGGAAATACACCAGCACCTAGCTGGGCTATCTGGTTCCAATTAATGATTCGCTTGATTTTATGTTCGGCTGGTTGCACTGGGGTGCTGGGCGCACTGGCACATCCGCTCAGCGGCCAGCAAACAAGCACACAGAGAAATTGTTGGCAGATTTCAGATGAATCTCCTGAGCGCCTCGGGCCTGCAGTACCAGCCGCTCCTGCATGATAAATGCTGTTCGAACATGTGTCGGTAAAAAGAAGTCACCTTGACTGTGAATATTTGTTGAAATACAATAAACATGTTTCATATAATACACGCAACAGCTTGTGCGACTCGTTGAACGAGCTTATCAAATGCATCGTCACGAAGACCATGATCTCATTTGATGGATTTGATCATTTTGTCAAAATTCGCCCGGTTTCGCAATATCTTGCTCGGTTCCGTCTCGGGTTTGCCCACCAACGGACAACGACTGCTGTGATGCAGGTGTCGCTGTCAACGGGTGAGCCCGGTGTAATGAGCCAGAGTCATCACGCACCGCCATCGCATCGTCGGTGGGCTTCCAGTCCCATACCTCAATCTCACAAACAGGACAAGTGACTTTATCACGAGTTTCTTCGGTCGGTGAGAAGTAAAATCCTGTGTGGACAGAACATTAGCACCATCGAGCGACTCGGACGCATTTGCTTGCCTGCAGCAGCCATCACTTTTGGGTGCAACTTGGCGCTCCTACCAGACGGCCATTCGATATCTTCAATCTCAGATTTTGGGGTAACAAAACTTTGAACTCGGTTAGCCTCGTCCAGGTAATACTCTTTGGTAGCACGCTTTCGACAACACTTCCACCTGCCAGGGTAAGTAAGAAATGCACACACAGAGTCAAACTTTACCAATCCAGGTTGAAGCAGTAGTAACAGTGCTTGAAGCGAACCCATCTCCCACGTTCCTCAATTTTAGGATTTCGGTATGCCCATAAACTATCTGAATCGGACCGGTCAACAAGGCTGCGCCGAGGTCAGCACCTTCACTGAGCAACTTGGGAACTCACTAGTTGATGAGGAACCCATCCACAATCCAGCCCAAGTAAAATAGACCAAACGTGAGACCATAAAGAATTGCTCGCCACTTGTTGCCGAGATAGTAGTGGTGCATCCAGGGGAGCCCGACCAACCCCAGCAACCAGAATAAACGGGCGTAGAGTTTGCTGTAAGTCTTCCAAGGCCTCACTCGAAATCGAGGAGGGGCCTCAGGAATTTCTGTGACTGGGATGATCTGGTTGTTGTTCATGTTCCCGGTGGCAGGTCAAGAAGAGCCTGGCACTCAACGCCAGCTCCTTTGTGTCTCGACGCTTGCTGTTTTGTTTCAACCTTGGTTCCTTTGCTGTTTCTGTTCAACTTCTCAAACCTCCCTTGCCACTTCGGTTCACGAGCTCGATAATCAGTTAGCTAATCTCTAGCTAAAGGCATGTGGATTTTTTGGCCAAACCTGAGAGAAATGGAAGGCGAAATTCCCGCAAGCCCCGCTGTGGTGTCAGAGGAGAAAGGCGGGGCAGTTCAAGACGAGAAGATGGAGGACGTTTCGGCCGAAGTCGTGCAAAAGGAGCTTAGAGCTACACGCGAGACTGTGGAAGAGAAAGAAGCTGGGGCCAAGCGACCCGCTCCAGAGGGTTCAGAGGTTGATCAGCAACGAGCCTTGGTCAGCGCAGCGTTGGATGCTTGTGCAGCAGGCAGCCCTTCTGATCATAAACAAGTCGACATTGCAGTCAACGGCGAGCCACTGAAGTTCAAGGTCGCGTTCAAGAAGTCCGTCTGGGAGTTTGAGCTTGGGTCCGAGAACACGGTCGGCGAGCTCAAGTCGAAACTGGAGCCTCTGTCCATGGTTCCAAAGTCTGGCCAGAAGCTCACCTTCAAGTCACTGTTGAAGGATGACAGCACGTTGTCGGCAGCTGGTATCAAGAATGGAACCAAGATAATGTACCTTCCTCCCGCACGTTCCGTTCTTGACCCTCGGCAGGTTGGTGGGGAGTGCTGTCACAGATGTTCTGTCAGTTGCCTTAGCAAAGGCCACTGCAGAGGCATCTCAGGCTGCCGGTGCTGCGGCGGCGCCAGAGATTGTCGCTGCGCTTCTGTCGCTGTCGGAGCAAGAACCACACAAAAAAATCATTGCGAAAGGCAAGCCTGAAAACGCTGTCCCCGGGTACCGCGGTCGAATGGTGCGGCTTTGCTTGTGTCATTTGGGGATCTAAAGTTCCCTGTCAGGCTCCGCTCCCACCACATCCTGTGCAAGGCATTGTGAATCGCCGCGGGGACGTGGTGCAGGTCTCCGTGAAGGTAGGATCGCCTTAGCCGCCAAGCACTGTTGGTTCACCCCTTGCACAGTTGGACAAAGAGGAAGTATGGCTTGGCAGCAAGTCCAGCACGGACAAAATCCAGGTTGCCACGATTGCGCGTGCGGTGTCTGAGCCAATCAAGAACCATGAAGACTATCACATTGTGGTAAGTTTCAATCACACATCTGGTCCTTCTCCAGAATCTCATCGATCCCGACAGACCCTGCAGCTGGGCAAGTTCGAGAGCTCGAAACTCTACTTGTACTGGTTTCCAGCCCAATTTGTCACCGCCTTCTTCCGAGCGATCGGGTTCTGACCATGAGTCCCCGGCCGACACTCGGCGCCTGTGCTGAGCACACTTGTCCCAAGAGGGGATTCCTCTCTGTATTTCATAGCTGCCATTGCCTGCCCCAAGCGCTCGGACCACCAGACTGACTGGTCTCCCAACCAAGCATCTGTTAAACCCATGACGGTCCAACTGCTTTATCTGTAAAAACGTAATCTTGCAAACGCGAATTCGCAGCCATCTCTCCAGTGAGCATCCATACGCCTCACGCCAAACGACCATGCGTTGTTCCTGGAAATGGAAATGCAGGCAATAGAGAGGGAGGGAGAGGGGGGGCGGGGAGAGAGAGTATTCCAGCACCATGAGCATAAATATTTCGAGTGGATGAGATAGCAAGAACAGGGCAGAGGAGCGGGCCCCGGGAAGAGATAACGGGAACAGGGTGGGGTAGAGGAGCGGAGGGATGAGATCAAGAGGGTAGAGGAGCGGTCCCTTGGATGATATGGTGGGGTAGAGGAGCGGCCCGGGAAAGAGACAACGAAACAGGGTGGGGTAGGAGCGGGCCCTGGGATGAGATCAAGAACAGGGTGGGGTAGAGGCGGGCCATGAGAGAACAAGAACAGGGTGGGGTAGAGGAGCTGGCCATGAGATAACAAGAACAGGGTGGGGTAGAGGAGTGGGCCATGAATAACAAGAACAGGGTGGTAGAGGAGCGGGGATAACAAGAACAGCGTGGAGGTCGCCGGCAATGCGAAGGTGTTTTATGGGTGGGGTTAAGTTGTAGGGTGCGACGTCGACCAGTTCTGACCCTGCCTCCTCCAAAATAGCACAACAATCCCGAGCACACAGAGTCCAGCGGCTACCCCGCACGTGGGGCCCATCACCGTCTGGCCAAGTGACCGGCCAGTTGCACTAACTGAGGGTGTCACCCCTGAGTGCTTCACACAGCTAGGGGGTCGCGATGGTGAGGCAGCCTGCAGTTGGCTTGCGCGCGGCCCCGGTTTCCAGACAGGTGTCGGCGGCGATTGAGGCAGGTCGGCCGATACCGAAGCAGCATCGGTATGCACGGTCGAACACGGCGAGTCCTCGCCCTCTTCCTCCTCCGACAGGGCCGGAGAGGTACCCCATCGACAGGGGTCCACCGGTGGCTTCCACAACTCCTCCTCGGCTTGCCTCCGAGCATCATCCTCCTGGGTCTTTTGCATGAGCGCATTCTTCCTGCGGTGTGCAAGCTTGGCTTCGGCCTCGCGTCGTAAGAGGTCTTCGACCGACCGTCGGCGCAGCTCCTCGTCTTTGGCCTGCTGTCTGGACCTCTGTGCGCGTTGGTACGAAACTTCGTGCTTCACCTGGTTCCTCGCCTCCTTTTCCACCCGCCATCGGTGCAATATTTCCTGCTCCTGCCCCCCCATTTGCTCAGGCTCATTCCAGGAGGAGGCGCCATCTTGTGACGCTTGCTCGTCTTCTTGTTCCTGTCGCGTTTCCGCCTCGGCAATGAGCAATGCAACAACATCCGGGGGATCGTCCTGGACTTCGCAGCTCGCACCAATGAACATGCCGTTGCCCCATGAACTTTTTGATGATGGGACAGGCGGCTCAGGGCGGGTAACGGCCCAGTCAGGTTCAAGTCCTGCAACAAGCCATGTTACCTGACTCTCACTTTCACTAGAGGGAGAAGCGCCAGGGTTGCTGACACACAACAGGTTCAATTTACAAGAAAAAATAGACAATCAAGCCACCCATATCAAACAAAGCAGCGATTGGAACGTACCGTTACGAACATCAGCTGCTTCTGCCATCTGCGTCAAATTTAGTTGTGAATCCAGACAACGATACGATAAAACACGTTCAAAAACAGAGCAATAAAACAACAGCGACTACCTTTAGTGAGACACGAGCGTGATCTTCGATGTCGGCCGGGGTTTGTGGATGCTGTCGTAGGGTAGGTCTGAAACTCGCTGCTGCTGAAACCTCGCCCATAAGGATCCTTATTGCCACAGCGTTAACATTGATCAAGGGACGGATAGCCACGTACGTGTATCTCCTGTCGGTTGCATGGGCGCCGCTTGTGGAAATATCAAGGTGGCTTTCAGTGGTCAAAAAATGGGGCCTGGGCTCTGTGGGCTGAACAGAGGCGGCTTAGCGACGGAACAAGAAAGTACGGAAGCTCCATCCACGCACCTGATCAGCAGTCGGGGCGCTTGTTTCTGTTGATGGCTCTCCTACAGGTCTGGATGCTTCACCATTCAGGTCACCACCTTTAATTTTCTTGGTGGGGCTTGTGGGGCTTGAAGCAGAGCTCGGTTCAGCCTCTGCGTGGTCGAAACACAGTGGTGAGCTTGGAATTAAACTCCGCAAAATGCGCACTCAATTCGGAAACGGGTGCCAGCTGCTCTGCAAAATGACTGGAAAAGGCAACCATTGAAGGCCCTTCGTCCTCAATTATGTGCCCGGTTGATTCAGGCGGACTGGGGTCCGCTGCAAAAGGCACCATGTGGATCTCTCTCTTTGGAGGTGTCTGACTCTGTGTGGCGCACCACCGCCAAGGAAATTCCGAAACTGAGATTAGCAACCGCTACATAATAAAATCGTGCACTATTATTATTATTATTAACAATATTAATAACCGATTTCCTTCTAACACTGAACCACCGTGGGCAAGGTGGGCAATGGGTTTCGGCAAATCGGGCTTGATCCGATCCCGCTAGTCAAGAGAGTCAGTCCATTCGACAAGTGAATCGACAAAGTGTCGCTCACCAATTCCTATTCAATCATGATTGTTGTCACGACTCACGACGTCGCGTATAAATAAGGTACATATGTACGCAGCTCACGAACCTCGCTAGACTGTCCCCCAGCATACAGTAGGCTCATCATGAGCGCAGAGGCCACCTTGCCTGAAAATAATGGTGAGGGTGCGAGCCCACAGCGAGCAGTCGTCGCGGAGTTAATGGAAAGTAGCATGTACAATATTCCAGATGGGACAGTGGACAACTTGACTGACGGGACTCTGGGTCTCTTGCAGCCTCTCTCTGCGCAGCTTGCAAATTATCTCAAGGACCTCAGGTGGCTTCTTCCAACTGATTGTGTTTCCTGACTTGTCTGCAGTCAAAGTCAGAAAGCCCTGCTTGCTGAAGTACAAACAGAGGATCAGAAGTTGATGAGCTTGCCGCATATGGCAGAAGTGGCCCAAACCGTGGGTGGCTCATTTTCTTTGAACACGACTAAAGGATGCTGCCAGTTGGCACAGGTTCCCGCGTACCAATTGAAGTTGCGACAGTTGCGTGATGAAATGGATGCGATTGCCGATAAGGTTGCCTGTTGTTGTTCCGGGCAGCCCTGGTAACATCGAACAGGTCGAGCGGATGAACAAGCAAGCAATGAAGCTGCAACAAAAGAAGCAGCAAGAGGCCAACGCACTTGCCCGAAAATTGCAGGCAGAACAAGAGCGGGTATGTTTAGACTCCGCGCTTGTTGGGTGTGATCCACACAAGTTGACACCTTGCCAGGAGCGCAAGCTCCTTGCCCAACCCTCCAGCGAGTTGCAGCAGCAGCTGTATAGAAGCAAATCAGCACAAGCCCCGGCGTCTCCTGTTCAAGAGAGACCAAAGTCTCGCCCTGCTCCCGCTACAGGTGGTTCGCCAGCTCCGGCACGAGCTGAGTCAGATCCTAGCGATGGCTCCTCGTGAAGGCTCCTCAAACGGCACAATGCTGGACCTCGCACTTTTTCTCAAGTGTCACTGGAACATCTAAGTAATAAACTAACATGCGGTACCTGCTCCCACTCCACCATCGTGAGAGAGGGATACTCTTGGATAACGTCTGCAAGAAACAACGCGTGAGCATATAAGGTTTATGTCGACGGATTCCGAAGGCAATGGCAAGGATGGCCGTATGCGCAATGGGTACACACAAGCACAACGCTTTCAAGGTCGGGCTCTCGATATGACAGTGGAAAGGCCGCAGGAGCGATCACGCGCAGGTCGTTCCCTCGGGCGGATCCGACCTCACCAAAGGATGAGACTCGTTCGGACAGCTACGGGCTCTAAATTTCTCCGGAGTTGAAAACACTACAGCAGTGTCACATCGAACGAGCCCATCTCTGATGGGTGCGATACCGAAATATTGGCGAGATCATGCTCATACATCGTCTCGGAGTTTGACACGCATCGCGAGACAATATCCAAGATTAGCGAGCACGCGAGAACACGCGCGTCAAATCAAGAAGGCCTCTGTCCATCAATCAAGCTGGTCCATCTCTGATGGCTCTGTCACGGCAATATCGGCGAGCTGCTCCTCGACCTCGTCCAGTGACGTCCCCGCACGCGAGGCCGCTGCGAGCTCCCGGTGCATCTTCGACATTTCGTATCTCTCGGCTTCCTCCACCGCAGCCCAGTCTGGGAAAGTCAACGTCAGTCTACACAGAGAGGAGGGGGGGGGGGGGTCTGCCTGCCTATATCTGTATTGGTGTCCCTCTGCGCGCACGCGTGTGTCACGCGCGTGTGTATGTTGTGCACATATGTGGTGTGTGTGTGTGTGTGTGTGTGTGTGTGTGTGTGTGTGTGTGTGTGTGTGTGTGTGTGTGTGTGTGTGTGTGTGTGCCTGCCTGTTGTCTACTGGTGACTCCCCCAACACCGGTGGAGGCGAGATTCCTTGAGAGGCATGAGCTGTAACTGTGAAAAAAGGCAACTCACTGTCTTCCTCCTCCGAGCCAGAGTCCTCGCTGTCTCCCTCCTCCAGTCGTTCGCCGAGATCTTCGTCATGGTGTCCCACAAACTGACCGCGCCCGCCTGCTCCAAGTTGTTGGTGTCTCTGGATCAAACCTCATCTCGCCCTTGAAACTTCAGATCGGAGGGACCGAGTGCGGGGGGAAAAGGAGACAGGAACAGAGACAAACACAGTCAGGGAGAGTGGACGGGGAGGGGCAGAGTCAGAGGACAGAGAGACGGACAGACAGACACATTGAGGAAAGGTGGCAAGCGATGGGTGAGTGGGGGGGGGGGGTGTCAGGAGTTCTGAACCGCACCATCGCCACTGACGACGTCCAAGCCATGAGTTGCACGCAGGCGTGCCTCGAGGCTCCCAGAAGCGGCGCCGCGTTGAGATATTTGTTTCTTTTCCATCTCTGCTCGCCTCCGTTCCATATCCGGGCGGTACACACTGTCAGTAGAGTTGAGCGGCATGCCAGAGTTAGATTGGACGATCGCTACAACATGTCCATGATCGCTGGCAGGTTGAACAGACAACAATTGAGTCTATCCCAGCACAGATCGATTAGTCAGCTAGCCAAAATAATGCTTAGAAAGTGACCAAATCTAACGCACAGCTCTCTCCAAGGGAATCCAGTTCGGAATCTGTTGCCAAAAATCTATGAAGATCCCGACGCGAGCGCAATGGGAGAGTGAAAGACTGAACGTGTCACTCACTCCACAAATTCTTTTTTGCACTCGCCAACTTGGCGGAACAAATCATCAATTCCCTCTCCAGTGACCGCAGACACGCCGCAGACCCGGAGGCTGGCATAGAATTCGTCCAAAACCAGGCCCATGCTGCGAGCAAGAGTTCCAGAGTAACTTTCGTCCTCTGCCACAGCAGTCTGCGAGATCTCAGGCTCAGAATCTGGGCTTTGAGCTCCAAGCACTGAACTCTCACCTGAAAGGCTTCGTAGTCGTTCATCCAGTTAACAGCAAAATCGTGAGGAGCAACATCAGTCTTGTTGAACACCAGCAAAAACGGGAGCCGCATTTTGTACATGATGCTGCACACACCTTGTTACAACACGGCCAAACAAGAAAGGCACGGCACCTGCAAGCGTACAGCATATTGCTCATAAAGGTCGACGGTCGAGTGGTGCGCGGTGTATCAATAACATACAGCTGAATGCGGGTCAGAAGGACCCCCGGCCAGAAAAGGCAGAACATACAATCATCGTGGGTAAGGAGGAGGCGAGAGCCTCCGTGATGATTGCTCCAGACGCTGACCACGTAAAAATTTCAATCTGGCCTGGAGAGTCCACGCAAACGTATTCAACGGACGGCGCACGCTTTTCCACGAAACCAAGAACTTGATCAAAACGCGTGGCAAACAGGTTCAACGATGTCAAGATTCCACCGTTCGGGCCCAATGAATACTGCTTCATGACTTCTTTGTAGTTAACAGTGTCCCGAATATCAATGTTGCAACCAAAAGGAAGTGGTCCAACAGCAGGATCAAGATTGATGGAGTAGCATGGGGTCTGTTTCTGATTCAAATGTGAAATCAACCTCTGCATCAGAGTCGTCTTGCCGCTCCCGGCCATTCCCAGAACAATCATCACCACAGGTTCATGCGGAGGTGAGGCGCTGCCAGTGCCATCCCCCGTCAGAGGAGGATCGCTTTTGCAGTCTACAGGAGGCGAGGATTGTTCCGCCATGCTGCGGCTTGCACACTTTGGTGCCAAGTGCACACTCGCGTGCTTGGCACAGTAAATGTAGTAGACTACCGTAGTAGCTTCCAGAGGATCGCTCTTTGATCCAGACCATACAAAAAGCTGCTCATAAAATGAAAGAGACACACGAAAATAGCAAATATCCGAATTCTCAAGCAAGCGGGCTCCAATTTTCGCCGGCGAACATGGCCGAAGCCGAAGCAACGATTCGCGGTTGGGTTCATCGGGAGACGCCAGCTAAAACCTGGGATCGGTTCTGGTGCACTGTAGTCGGCAATGATATTTGTTTCGCCACCTCAGAGGGCGGTGAGCCTGTCGAGAAAATGTCTCTCTTCCGCTGCGATTTGTCTCTCCTAAAGAAAAAGCGAGAAGCACACCCGGAGGCTTTTCGTGTCAATCTGGGCGCGCCTGAGGAAGGAGGTCCTCGAACCAAGTTCGTTTTGGCTATTGAGTCTGGTGATCACGCTCAGCCGGTCTCAGACTGGATGAGCGTGCTTGCGGCTGCCGCGGTCCATCTTGACGCGCTCTCCACCCACATGCGACCGCGCAAGGTGGGCTGGTTGTTGTATGAGCACCCTAAAACAAGAGAATTGCTACGGAGATACTTCTTGTTGCGAGGAGCCTTCCTTGAGTCCTACTTGGATGATTCTCAGGACACCCTCTGGGCCAAAATCGACGTCACGGAGTGCGAAGTTCGTCGTGCGACCAATCTCCGACAGGGGAAGGATGCCTTGATCGTCCTTCGGATTTGCGGCGGTACCAAGTTTGTGTTTGTTGGAGAAACCAAGAGTGAGACTGATGATTGGCTTGAATCGCTCTCGGCTGAGGCTATTGCCAAGTTCATGGCCAGCCAAAGGGCTTCGATGGCGCCGGCTGAAGGGTACGTCAGTTGAGTCGCAAGTTGCTTGCTTCACATTCTCCTCTTTCAGAGCTCCAGATGCCGCACGCGTGGCTGCTGCTGCGGCAGATAACGTCAGTGAACTTGCTGCGACCGACTCAGGACTCACTGAGCGACCAGGCGGCAAAAGGAATTATCGACGAGGCCATAATCATTGCCGATAAGTGCTTTGATGCTCGGTTGAAAGGTGATGACGAAGCGGCGGTCCAGTTCTTCGCTGAGGATGGCGAACTGACAACTCCAAAGTTTGACCACCCGAAGGGCCGTGCGGAAATTCTCAAATTTTTCAAGTGCGTCCCCGAACGAAACACTCGACGTTGCCCCGCCCCCCCTCAATCACTTGGTCCCCATAATTGTTTTGATTGACTTCTCGCAGGCAGAACACGGTGCCGTCGATCACCCCCAAGTGCGTTCAGTTGTGACCCTGTCTGCATTTCTGCTGTTATTCCTGTGCACGCCGTCGTCCACGGGACTCACAGTTCACGTTAGGTACAACCCTTGGGTGGTTCTTGTGCCTGGCAAGCAAATCACCCGGACAGGTGTGCCATCCGTCCTTTTCATTCTCTCAGCTCGACTGTCCCCTTTCTCCTCCAGTCCTTGCGGTCTGTCCTTCCTGTCTTGCCTTCTCCCACCTGATCTCCAACCCTCCTGCTGCCACTCCTCCTTGCTCCTCCCCACAGCTCGTACCTCCTGCCTGCCTGTGTGTGCGCGCGCGCGTGCGGAATCCTTTGTGTGACCTCGCTCACAGGAATCTTCTTCAAGCTCGTGTTCCCCTTTCCCATTACGCAAACACTCTGGATCGAGGATGGCCTCATCAAGAAATGCGAAACCAAATCGAGGCTTAGTTTTGCTTGAGCAGATGTCCTCGATTGCGCGCGTGTTTGATTAAACGCTTATTGAGTGTCTGGCATATTATGTGTTCGTTTCGTTTGATTCATGCTGCCAGGTTGATCGCCAGACGCGAGTGCCTTGAGCGCAAATCAGCGAATGCAGTGACTGGGTGATGGAACTGATGTACAGCGGTGTGGTGCCTGAGACAACAGTTTGCAAGGGCTGTGATGTGACCGCGATGGAAAAAGGTCCTCATCTCCACTGGAATTTCGATCGTATGCCACATCGAGGGGACAAAATCAAGGTAGGGATGGGGTAAAATGGGAAATGGAAGATACAAAAGGCATGGCACAGACAAGTGAGGGACCCGAGATTCATCAAAAGACGACACGGGGTTTCCCGACGGCTTATTCCTTCTTTCCATTGGCCTTCTTTTTGTGCTTGCCCATGACGTTTCGAACCAATTGCTTCTGCTGGCTCTGATACGAGGTTGCCAGCTGGTGAGCAGCAGTGTGGTACATGTTGCGGGCTGTGTTCACGAGCCTCGCGTGGCTCTTGTACGCTGCCGTGTTCTTGATCTTGTTGGCAGCCTTGGTCTTCTCCGCCCTATACTCGGGGGAATCCTTCTTGAACTTTTTGGCGATCTTTTTGGTTTCAGCCTTGAAGAGCTTGTTCACCTTCTTTGCCATGATGCGCGCTCCCTGAAAAACGGCGGACTGCTTGATGCGGCTCTTGAGTACTTTCTCGGCGTGGACGAACTTTTGTTTGAGGGAATCCAACCCCCGTTGAAGCTCCTTTTTCTTTGCCTCGGTCTCGGCCGTGTCCTTGGAACCCTGCTGGGCCAAGCGGCTTCGCAGCGAGACCAGCTGCTGCTCCAGATCCGAGACGGAGACGAGTTGCTGCTTAATTGAATCAAGGGTCTTCCGGGTCTTCGCATGGTGTTTCTGGGCCAGATCTCTGGCTTCATCCTCCTCGAGCTCACCGGTTTCGATCCTGGCGTCAAGGGTGTCCTGGTAATCCCCATCAGCGGCCAGGACTTCCTGCTTGCGCTTTGAAAGCAGGGACCGAGCACGGTTGATCTGATTTTTCAACTCAGCGATGTCTGAGGCCTGAACCATTCGGGACTCTGTGTGCTGCTGTTCCTCAAGGTCTGAATCCTCCGATTCATCGTCCTCGGCACTTTCGTCACCGGTGTCATCGTCGTCGCTCTGTTCGAGTTCAGAATCCTCAGGGTCCTCTTCGTCCTCAAACGGGTCCTCATCGGAATCATCGAAGAGCCAAGCCTCCTCTTTCTCAGTGGCGACAGCGGCACACAGCACTGCACTCCCCAAAAGGAGCATGAGGAGAAGCCCCTTCATGGCACTCTTGGTTTTCTTGGTTGCCAGGTGCCTGTGTCACGGTCAAAACCTCGGAAAAGC
>QUTJ01031492.1:0-12200 GCA_003573635.1 Goniomonas avonlea | reverse complement strand
CCGTGGTCCCCCACCGGACTACTGGAGAGGCCGAATGAGACTTAACTTCAGAGTTCTGATGGGATCTGGTGTATTACTCCATCGTATGACCGTTCCGTGCTAAGACAGTTGCAGACCGAGATAATATTGATTGCCTCATGGATAGAGCGCGCTATCCAACAAAATCAAACAGCAAAACGCGCGGTGAACGCTAAAGAAAAAACGTGCAACAATGGTCTGTGTGAGGCACTGTGACATCTGTCTGGCCGATTTTAAGACAACCAAAGGTTTCAAAAGTCATTTGATTGGACGGCGTCACCGCCGTGCGGTACAGGAACAGAGTGGTGGTGGCGTCGGTGCTGCAGAGCTGACTGTGGACTCGGCCGCGGGCTCGGCTGTCGTTGATACTCGCTGGCACGATGACCTCCGTGAGCTCACGAACTTCGAACTCCAACGAGCTGGAACACTCGACATTCACCATGTTGTTTGTGAACTGAATCCGACACAAAGTGTTTTGTTCCGAAGCTATTTAAGTGGAGCAATTAAAGGCATGCCTGAGCTTGCCGAAATCCTTATCGACGAGGCGTCTTCCATTGGTCCAGAGCATGTGAGGATCAAGGAGGTCTTTGAAACGATGGAGGTTTTTAAACGTGTGTGTAACTCGTTAAGTAGTGGGGAGCTCCTGGGCAAAGAACAAACGACGATTTACGAGGCACGGCATCTGCTTGCTGTGCAAATGGGGGATCCTTACGCCTTTTTCAGATGGCCTGCGGTCACGGGCTACTTGGGTGTTTGCTCGCTTACAGATTCCCAAAACATCGTGTGGTTTGTGTTGATCGTGTCGAGCTGCCCTCGTTCAAGACTTACGTCGGCGCATTTCGTGCTCGCGGCGAAGCTGCCTTGGGGCTTCCACCGATGGATAACCTGAGGTATGTATTTTTATACAATGACGATGAAGTGCAATATTGTATCAAGTGTGGACGTTCACAGCTCATAGATTCACTCTTCTCCACAGTTTTGTCCATGGAGATCTTCAGTCGGTGAAGATCGCCCCTCGCTCACTGGTGCTGGGAGTGCACGCTTGTACTGAAGCCGCGGAGGTACGTTTTTCCGTGATGGTTGCTTTTTTTGACTGAAGTTGTTGGATCGGGTTGCTTGTTTTCCAAAACATCGCACTCGGCAGCTGCCTCCGACAACCGATAGAGTCACCCGTTCGACCCTTTGAGACTAACGACGGTTTCCACGCCAGGCTCTGCTGGCAATGGCAACAGCGAGTAACTCCGCGTGGGTGTTGGTGCCATGCTGTATCAAGGACAAGGCCTTCCTGCCAGATTGCCGGCTGAAGCGAGTTTCAGACGACGAGCGATACATATTTTGGGTCGGCGTTCTCGCTGCAAAGTGGAACGCAAAGGTCGCGTTGTCCCCTCTGGACTCACTCTCACAGCGCTTCAACAGGCGCTGACGACTCTTGACCGTCGAATCACGAATCGACACGCAATTTTGATGGGTGGCCCAGGAGCTCGCACTGAGAGCCCTTCGAGACCACAGTCAGAGGAGTCCAACGGCGCGGTGCTGGCTGCCGCGGCTCCCACACTGGCAAGAGAGGTGGCGGTAGACCCAACGGTGGCAGCAGGCCCAACAGCCGGGGGGCAAACCTCAGCAGCGTCACAGGACGCGGCAGCAGGACCTAGCGGTGCGTTCAGAGATGACGGACAGTGTTCACCAGAACCTCGATGGATGATCGTGAACGTTTCAGGCCGCGTGAACTCAAGAGTCCTGACACCATGTTTTCGCACCGCGTGGATTCAGAGGTCGAGGTGACCGTGTTCACACCTCTGAATCCACGTGGCCACGTTTGTGAAAAACTGCACGGCGCTCACGAGCGTGCGCTTACCCCCCCCCCCTCGCAGTGGCAGGAGGAGGCCAAGGCCACGGCACTGCGCCCTCTGGCACAACGTCGTTTTCGAGTGCGTCGTCGGCGAGTGGCTCGCGGCACACTGCTGCAGCCTCTGCGGATGTCGGCGCAACAAGCAGCAGTAGCAGCAACATAGTGGTTACGGTGACGGCGGGCTCGAGCACTGTCACAAGTTCGGGGGTCGGGAGCGTTGTAGTTGATCTGGATGTGTAGTTTCCTGGTCACGGGACTGCGAGCATTGTCACAAGTTCGGGGGTCGCGTTGTAGTTGATCTGGATGTGTAGTTTCCTGGTCACGGGACTGCGAGCATTGTCACAAGTTCGGGGGTCGCGTTGTAGTTGATCTGGATGTGTAGTTTCCTGGTCACGGGACTGCGAGCACTGTCACAAGTTCGGGGGTCGCGTTGTAGTTGATCTGGATGTGTAGTTTCCTGGTCACGGGACTGCGAGCACTGTCACAAGTTCGGGGGTCGCGTTGTAGTTGATCTGGATGTGTAGTGTCTTGGTCAGGGGACTGCGGGCTTGAGCAATGTCACAACTTCGGGGGTCGGGAGCGTTGTGGTTGATCTGGATGTGTAGTGTCCACCTGCGATTGACTGGTGTGTGGGTGTGTAGGTGGTGTGAGCGAGAGTCAGTGTTACGCAGAGGTTTACAACAAGATGGGCGCGCAGGTTTAACGTCAATGCATTGTGACGTGCATTACTGACACCACTCACCCACATCTGAGTCATCACGCGACACTCACAACATACATCACTCGCACCACCCACAACCCACATCAAGGTCGTCACGAGCCTC
The DNA here is from genome assembly GCA_003573635.1 of Goniomonas avonlea. Taxonomy (NCBI): domain Eukaryota; class Cryptophyceae; order Goniomonadida; family Goniomonadaceae; genus Goniomonas; species Goniomonas avonlea. The sequence goes on along the minus strand of QUTJ01031492.1, from coordinate 9,509 downwards.
GTTCGAGTGTGTGTAAACCTGGACACTAGTAGTGTTTGTTCTGTACACACCTGGCTCGTTCTGGACTCGAAGCTGTGACTGGGTGTTGTAAACAACGGCGGCCGTTCTGTACTCTACAACTGTCACTGAGTATTGTAAATAAACTTGCGTGACGGTCACAGTGTCTCGAGTGACTGGGTTGTGATGATGCCTTGCAATGTAGGTGGATCCTGTGAAATCGTGCACACTGATATTTCTGGTTCCTGCCGGGGATAACTCAGATTTTATATTAGTCTATCGTAAACACAATAGCTCCAGGGGCCAACGTCCATTCAAAAACAACCACACCAGAGGGTGGGTGGTCACTGTCTGGAACCTCTGGTTCCTGCATCTTAAAAATCCGGCGCATACCAGTTTTTGAGCGCCAACAAGAGGTTCGGCCACTGGGACGGCTCAGTGCAAGTCTCTCTCTCTCTCTCTCTCTCTCTCTCTCTCGCATATTCTCTCCTCTATCCTGCTCCTAGCACAGACAGATCTGTGGCTGCTCCACAGTTTCGTCGCCGGTGCTTGAACACACACTCTCTCTCTCTCTCGCCTCTGCCAGGGGGGAACGGAGCCGCCTTGATTACGAAACCGGCTGCGTCAGAACGCCGTGACGCGAGGGGCCTGCGCCCCCAGTGCTTCGGGAATGCTGTTTCAGCGCCGGCGGCTATACATGCTATATATGTCACAATATCTCGAGCGCTCGGAGCCTGGAGCCCCAGGCCGGCAGGGATCGATGTCCTACCGGGGATACGGCAATTCAATTCAAGCTTAAAAAATCGGAATCAGAAATGACAATATATATATGTGCACCTTGGCCGCGAGACTCCGGCCGGCTGGGCTAATGGGACTGACGGCTCTCCGTGGTGTCCAGCTAACGTCCGACCAATATGGCCTGCGTCCTTTACCGGCCCGGGTGCAAGCAAATAAGTTCAGGAGCTTGTATGCGTGCCACGGTGCGGACACGAATTTGTTTCCATTCGCCGCCTAGCTCCGAGGCTCCAGAACCGCTAATATTTCCACCCTAGCTCGAACCGCTAATATTCCCACCAGCTCGAACCACTTAATATTCCCGCCCTGTCGACTTAAAGCACGTTTCCCCTGCGATTAATAATTCCACAAAAGACCGCTTGGATATATATTGGCTGAGATCATTTCTGAGGAGACGAGCCAGAGCGACCCGAACACAGAAGATCGCCCGGGGGCTTTCGAATTATGCCCTAAGAGCTCTAAGCCTTTTGAAGGCTCAGAGTCTCCGCTATTTTCAAAATTAGTTCCCGAGTCTGTCAGGGGTACTACGGGTGTCGGTTTAAAGGGGCGAATCAATTCCACAAAAGTTAGCGACCCGTGGGCTAAGGAACCCCATAGAATTAGCTGAGGTTCATTGATTACAAGCCGAGCCGGAGTGTCAAACACAGAAGAAATTCAATGCCCCGCGGGAGCTGGGGTCTTTCGAACTGTCCCCGGCTCTCCTCTCTTCACTTTACAACCCCGTTCTGTCGGGGGACGTGGCGAGATAGAGAGATAGAGATTATTGAAACCACTAGGAACTGCATAGCAGCCACAGATCCGTAGATCTGCCTAGGGTTGACACACACACACACATACACATTGCGACGGTGTAGCGCGTAAAGGAATCAACTCCACAAAAAGATAGCGACCCGTGGGCAAGGGATAGAATTAACTGAGATTCATTGATTACGAGACGAGCTGGGGCGTCCCAAACAGAATGCCTCCGGAGAGCTGGGGCTTGCAATTATCCCCTCCGCTATCAAATTTACAAGCCCGTTCTGGCCTGAAAGTGGCAATATAGATGTCGCGACGGTTACTCGGGGCCGTACAGGCTGACGGTGTACACCGACAGAGCGCTGGTCCCGCGGATCATCGTAAGTTTCCAGTACCGAGCAGCAACGGTCCGGGTCGTAGGGACCAGGACGTCGCTCTGGGCAGTGGGACTGACGTTGGTGGTGGGGACAGCCGTGGCCCAGTGCGCGTTGTCGTGGGATGTCGCCACAGAGTAGCTGGTCACGGGGGGGTCGGTCCGGACCAGCACGAAGGTGACGTTCTTGGTCGTCCACGAGGTTCCGAGGTCGAGGGTGACGTTGAGCTGTTGGTGTGCGTGTCAGCAGGTCACGCACGCAGTTGGAAGAGTGAGAGTGTGAGGCCGAGACGGAGTGGCGGTGACAGAGAAGCCTCCCTGTCTCGCACCGTCTGTCAGCTGGGTAAAGATGGGTCACACATGCAGTTGGAAGAGTGAGAGTGTGAGGCCTCGACAGAGTGGCGGTGACAGAGAGACAGAGGCCGAGACAGACGGTGCGAGACAGGGAGGCGGTGGCGGTGCCGTTGCTAGCAAGGTCAAGACACCGACTCCGACACCAACACACACAGAAGAGAGCCAGTGAAGAGGTGCGCACCTGGGCACCGGCAGGAACTGCGTCGTGGAGCGTTCTGGTCGAACCGATGCCGTCAACAACATTGCTAGCTGGGCGAGCCGGGTCGGCAGCAGGACTCTGCTCAAGGTGTGAGTGAGTAGGTCAACACGGTGTGAGTAGGTCAAGTAGGTGTGAGTAGGTCAGCAAGGTGCGAGTAGGTCAAGTAGGTCAAGGTGTAGGTCAGCACGGTGTGAGTAGGTCGAGTAGGTCAAGAAGGTGTGAGTAGGTCAAGTAGGTCAAGGTGGAGGTCAACAAGGTGCGAGTAGGTCAAGTAGGTCAGGTGGAGGTCAACAAGGCGAGTAGGTCAGTCAAGCAACTGCGTCGTGAAGCGTTCTGGCGAACCGATGCCGTCAACAACATTGCTAGGGCGAGCCGGGTCGGCAGCAGGACTCTGCTCAAGGTGTGAGTGAGTAGGTCAAGGTCAAGGTGTGAGTAGGTCAAGAGGTCAAGGTGTGTAGGTCAAGATCAAGGTGTGAGCGTGGCTTTTCAGTGTGGGCGGGGTGCTGTGTGTGAGCGAGTGGGACGCGGGGGACCTGGTCTGTGTGAATGGCAGGGGGGAGCCCACGGCCAAATCAACTGCACCTCTCTGCTCCCACTCTTACCCTCCCTCTCTTCCCACTTCTTCTCTTCCACTCTGCATTCAACTCCTACCCCACGCACCATGACGGCTGTCGAACCAATGGCGTGGTCAACCATCTTGTGCGGAAAGACCTGCACGAATCGAATACCGTACGCGGCCACTGTCTGCGGCTTCCAGAGCTCTAGCACAATGGAGCGCGCAGGCTGAGGAGTGAACGAAAAGGTTGTGTCTTTCAGCGTTGCGTCGCCGAGCTTGTACCCAATCTGTCGAAAGCACGCTTGAGTCAAACTCGCCGCGGTCGCGTGGGTCACAGTGATCTCAAACACCGAGCAGTGTCGTGTGTCAAGGCTCCAAGTGTACGGAGAGTGGGCAAGGGCTGCACGTGTGTATGGAGTGTGGGCAGGCTCCAAGTTTGTAAGGAGTGTGGGTGAGGGCTGCAAGGGTGTACGGAGTAGGGAGTAGGCATGTCGAGGAGTGAACGAAAAGGTGCAGTGTCGTGTGTGGCCGTGTTCATGACTGTGGCGAGTGGGGAGTGCTGGGGGAGAGAGTGCCCTTGGCACGTTGGGAGGTGACAGGGATGGGGGGGGGGGTGACAGGAGGGTGACAGGAAGGGGGTGACACGTCTGGGCGAGGGCACGTGTGTCGCGCGGGGGCGGGGGACAGGAGGGTGACAGGAGGGTGACAGGAAGGAGGTGCAGGAGGGTGACAGGAAGGAGGTGACAGGAAGGAGGTGACAGGAAGGAGATGCAGGAGGGTGACAGGAAGGAGGTGTCAGGAAGGAGGTGCAGGAGGGTGACAGGAAGGAGGGAGAAGGACACGTGTGCGTTGGGACAGGGGTGACAGGAACGAGCGGAGGGACGGTGTTTTTGGGCGAGGGGTTGGCAGGTCTGACAGGACGCAGAGGGCACACACACACACGGCAACCCCAACAGCAACAAGCGAGAAAGCGTCACCATGCTGTCCCCAGCGGACCCTTGCACCGAGAGGGTCACGCGCTCGATCTGGTACTCCCACACCACCACCACAGTCCCAACAGTCGCAGTCCCGAGAGTCAGCGCGAAGTGGCCAGGAGCAACGGAAGTAGCTGCTGAGGCCCAGTGCCCAACCCGGAGCCAGGCGGCACTGGGGTTAGTCTGACTCGGGACGTTGGTTTGGGCAGCCCAGTTGTCTGAGCTGAGGGGGAGGGTGCTCTTGCAGACGCCCGACTCGTACACGCTTCCCGCTGTTGCAGCAGTCAGAGGGCAGGAGTGAGTGCGGCAGTTGGTGTTCCTGTGCGTGTTCTCACGCGGAGAAACCACAGCCACTACCACCACCCACCGACTCAACCACCACCTTGTCCACCACACCTCCCATCACCACACCACCCCACCCACCACACCTCCCATCACCACACCATACCTCCCACCACACCTCCCATCACCACACCACCCCTCTCACCGCTCCCATCACCACCACACCTCCCATCACCACCACCCTCCCACCACCCCTCCCATCACCACCACCCCTCCCACCACCCCTCCCATCACCACAGACACAACCACCACCCCTCCGCCACCCCCACCGACACAGCCCACCACACCTCCCGCCACTCTCGTCCACACAACCCCACACATAGCAAATAGCGCACCCGGGCAGCATACGGCCGACCCCGAACTCCAGATACCGTCACCGGGGTTGGCACCAAACCCGTAGTGGCAGATGCGCGGGGCGCCGTAGACCCAGAACCCAGTGTCGCACTGTGCTTGGCACAGTGTGCCTAGAGGCTGCCGGAGGGTTTCAGGGGATTGGTGAAGAGACGGGGGGGCGTGGCGTGGTGATGAATGGTTGGGGTTGCGGTGTGCTGGTGTGGCGGTGCCAGCACCAGCACCAGCACCAGCACCAGCACCAGCACCAGCACCAGCGTATGGTGTCAGTCTCGTCCATTGCAGTGGTGACCCCAGTGACAGCAAAGAGGAACGAATCAGGCGGCCATGCACAATGCCCTGGGGCCCCTGAAGCCGTCGGTTGGGGAAGGAGAGGGAAAGGAAGAGGGAGAGGGAGAGGGGTAGAGGTCAGTGCAGAAGCAGCGGTTGTCGTTGTGGCAGCGGTGGCGTACCTGGCTGTGGCCACAGGTGCCTAACGTGCCGCTGGCGGGAGCGGTAGCCTCAAGCGGCGAGCAGTAATCTGGAACCCTCGAGGGCCCTGCGTGGTTTGGGTCAAGATAGCTTGAAACTGCGGGATAGATGTGTTGAGGGACGCAGATGGGGCACGTGTGCGTTAGGGCGTGTGCGGGTGTACACTCATACGCGAGACCCATGCACTCACCACCGTCCGATACAGCAATAGACGACGCTCACCACCGTCGCATACTGCAATGGACTCCACTACACAGCAACACATGCAGCTTACAACCGTTTAAAGCAATAGACGCATACAGCAACCGACGCCACTCACCACCGTCGCATACAGCAATGGACTCCACAGAGACAGCATTGGGGAGTGCCACGGCCTGCCAGTGGAGGAGAGGGGCATCCAGGTCCAACATGTGGAGGCCGTCGTTCACCTGCGGGCACATCGTTAGCACCACAGCGTTAGCAGCACAGACCACCCACATGCACCCACCACAGACCACCCACAACAGACCACCCACATGCACCCACAACAGACAGACCGACAGCAGACAGACGGACGGACGGACAGGCAGGCAGGCAGACAGGCAGACAGGCAGGCAGGCAGACAGGCGGGCAGGCAGACAAGGTAGTGGTGGTGAAGGTGGTGCTGGTGAAGGTGGTGCTGGTGAAAGCAGTATTAGGGCCGGTGCAAGCGGTGGTGAAGGTAGTGGTGGTGAAGGTCGTGGTGGTGAAGGTGGTGCTGGTGAAAGCAGTACTAGGGCCAGTGAAGGCGGTGGTGAAGGTAGTGGTGGTAAAGGTAGTGGTGCTGATGAAAGCAGTACTAGGGCCGGTGCAAGCGGTGGTGAAGGTAGTGGTGGCGAAGGTAGTGGTGGTGAAGGTAGTGGTGGTGAAGGTAGTGGTGCTGGTGAAAAGGCGGTGGTGAAGATACGATTGGTGAAGGTGGTGGTGGTGAAGCGAGTGCTGGTGAGGCTAGTGGTGTGAAGCGAGTGATGCTGGTCAGTACGAGGGCCGGTGAAGGCGGTGGCGAAGGTAGTGGTGGTGAAGGTCGTGGTGGTGAAGCTAGTGCTGGTGAAAGCAGTACAAGGACCGGTGCAAGCGGTGCTGAAGGTAGCGGCGGTGAAGGTAGTGCTGGTGCAGGTAGTGGTGCTGGTGAAAGGAGGCAAAGGGCCGGTGAAGGCGGTGGTGAAGGTAGTACTGGTGAAGGTAATGGTGGTGGTGCCAGTGAAAGTGCCAACTGTGCCTCACCTGCAGTGGTCCGCTCGTCTGCACAAGAGTGCCAGTGAAAGTGCCAACGGATGCCAGTGGCAGAGATCCTTATCCGTTTGTAATCGATGACTAGAACATCATTTGAAACAGTGTCACCAGATTGAACCCTCGCCCCCCTGTACACGAGGTGTGCGTACTGACCGTGCCGGCCGAGAGTTTATGGGAGAACAACGCCAGCGACATGACCGAAGGGATCAAGGTTGGGGGGCGACAGCTGAAACTGCCACACAGTTTTGCAATCCATTGAGATTATGATCAGTATCCGTTTGCAATCAATGGCTAGAAACTTTTGAAACTGTGCAGCTCGCCCAGGTGTGCGTACTGACCGTGCCGGCATAGAGTTTATGGGAGAACAACGCGAGCGACTTGACCGAAGGGGTCAAGGTTGCGGGCTGCTCCCACAGGCCGGTGATAAGGTTGAACATGAAGAAGGAGCTGCAAGAGATCAAGCCGCTGTGGGATAGGTGAGATATGAGTGGGATCTACGTGATAGATAGGCGAGAGATAGGGGAGATAGAGTGCGATATGCGTGAGATGTAGGCGGGGAACCCTCCTTTCTGCGTTAAGTCCGTGACAGCATGGAGGCGTCGCGTGGAAGAGGAGAAGAGGGAGAGGGAGATGAGGGAGACGCACTTCACAACACCCACTCAACCCTCGCACTCCACCCAACACCCTCTCCACCCTCACTCAACACCCTCATGGTCCACCCAGCACACTTCACAACACTCACTCAACACCACCGCACCCTACCAAACACCCTCAACGCCCTCACTCAACACCCTCACCTCACGAGGGAGAAGAGGGAGAAGGGTTTAGGGTTTATGAAGGGTGAGAATTCGTAAAGGTGAGACGCTCTAGTGGGTGAGAGACGCGAGAGTCAAAAGCTGGCAATTCATGTGAATGTGCAGAGCTCAGGAGCGCTGTGTGTGTGTGTGTGTGTGTGTGTCAATGGTCAGTGTCACGATAATTCTTCACAACAAGCGCGGGAGTCAACTGGACGTCCAGAGTGCTTGACTCTGTCCCAAACTCAATCACCAAGGGGTCAGCGGGGGCGGATGATGGCAGATCACTCACCGCAAATCACAGATCACACACCACAAATCACCCATCACCCATCACCCATCACACATCACTCAAGTGGCATTATTCGCACGTGTACCACACACTGGGTAAGGGGACTACGTACTTGAACGGCACACAAAGGTTATCCCCGCCAACGAACACGCCCAGCTTGGAGGAGGTGGCATAGAGAGCCAGGGCCTTGACCTTGCCGCTGTTAAGAGCAGGGGTATGGTGGAACGAACTTGCGTTTCCGAAGTTGATCACCGCCAGGCCAGCCGTTTCCTGCGGAGGGGCAATAAATTTCTCGTGCAAGCGTTAGCACGCAGCTTACTCCTCCCTGGATCTGTGACTGATATATCTGTCCTGTCAGAGGGGGCGGGGCGGGGAGTGGATGCTTACAAGATTCGTCACTGGCACCCATCAACAACGCCACTGTCACTGCCAGACACTGGTGGTCACAGCACACCGGCACCAACAGCGGCACTGTCACTCGCAGCAACAGCAGGTCGAATCATCAACAACCCCACTGTCACCACCACTGTCACCACCACCAACGTCACTGTCACCACCGACAACGCCACTGTCACTATCAACAGCAGGTCATATCCTCACCTGAAAATTTCATCTCCCAAAGAAGATAATAAATCTTCAGGTCCACGAGATCTGGGAGAATTCCATAGAAGGTACCATAGCGGACATAATATTTCTTCAGGCCTATGAGACCTTCAGATTGATTCTATTCAGGTCTCAGGTCAACTTGAACGGGGGTTGAAATGGCAAGTGGTCGATCACACATGGAGGGTGGTAAGGAAGGACACAGAGAGGGATATGGGAGCTCCCTCCACTGTCTCGCCGGCAGCGTACGAGGAGGGACAATGGTCAGAAAGGGAGACAGCGGTCAGAAGCGAGGAGGGACAGCGGTCAGAAAGAGAGACAGCGGTCAGAAAAAGCGAGACAGCGGTCAGAAACGAGGAGGGACAGCGGTCAGAAAGGGGGACACACCGAAGACAAAATGATTTGATCAGCGGCGTTGCTGGTGGACTGCAGCTTCGAGAACTCTCCGCCGATAAAGAGGAGGTCGCCAACCGGCAGCAGCGCGTGTCTGAGGCCGGGGTTATATCGAGAAACAACCGGTGGAGGGCGGGTGAGGAGGGAGGGAGGAGGGAGGGGGAAAGGGGGAGAGAAGGAAGGAGGGAAACACAAACCTGTTGGGAAACATGACGCGGTGTTTGTGTGTGAGAGAAAGGATTCGAGTCCTTCAGGAACCGTGAGAGAGTCAGGGGGGGAGGAAGGAAGGACATTGGTTCAAATTTCACTTTGAAATCACTGGCTGCTGCTCAGTAGCAGCAGTAGACATGCAAGGACAAGAACAGGGACCAGGATCACAATTTCGCAAACAGTTACGCAACAGCAACAGCAGCACAAGCAAAAGCAGGGACAGACACAGAAACCGAAACGACAGAAAACGCACACAACAGCGAACGAGTTAGGAGCAGACTGAGCGCCGACTCCATACGGCGCGGCCTGCCACTTCCTGGGCGACACATCGAGGTCCAGCTTCGCTATCCCGTACAAGGCAGTGGTGCTGCGAGACGGTCGGTTACTCCTTAGGTTACCAGGATGGTTCGAAGGTCTGTTTAGAATTCCTCTTCGGCCTCGCTCACTGGCCCGAGACAGTGTGGCAGCGACACTGGTGGCAGCAGTAGCTGCTGGCAGCGCCACTCGCTACTTAGTAAAGTCCACTGGGCCTGTGTTCGTTCGAATGYGCAGTGTCCCAGTGAGGTGTGTCCTGCGCTTTCTCACCCTGCCTGCGACAGAGTCGAGCCCATGTACCAACATCTCCTCGTTTGCCGAGGGCAAAGTCGATAAGTTGCTGGCATTAGGTGAGATAGATTGATCTGCTCAATTGGGAGAACAAGTTGACCGGGACCGCTTCTTTAGGTGAAAGATAGATTTAGATCGCCAACACCAACACCAGCACCAGCACCCACGCCCACGCCCACGCCCACACCAGCACCCACGCCCACGCCCACACCC